>JANHFL010001610.1:53587-75465 GCA_032468155.1 Oxyrhabdium leporinum | reverse complement strand
AAGCTGTAAACCGCCCCGAGTCTTCGGAATGGGGCGGTATATAAATGTAAAAAAATAAATAAATAAATAAATAAATTTTCAAATGGTTTTGTAATTTTAATTTTTTCCCATACCTGAAGCTTGTGTTAGTTTTTATCTTCCTTTAAAAAATCTTTTTAAATTTCCTTTTTGCTGGTCACAGTGTTATGTACAAATTACATTGAATCAAAACAAATAAATAAACACTCTGTAGTGCAAGGGTGGGGAACGTCGGTCCTTTTATGACTGATGGACTTCAACTCCCAGAATTCCTGAGCCAGCACTTGTGGACTACAACTCCCAGTATGGCTAGCTCAGGAATTCTGGGAGTTGGCTCAGGCATTCTGGGAGTTGGCTCAGGCATTCTGGGAGTTGAAGTCCACAAGTTATAAAGGGGCCATCCTTCCCCACCTCTGCTTTAGTGTTTAATGCACTGAAAAGTATTGCTTTTACCTGCTGTTCCCGGAAATCATCCTGGCTCACATCAGAAGAAGGAGCATTGTCATTAGCAGGGAACTTGGGCACATAAGCTGGTGCTGTGGGATCTTTTAAAAGGAGTGCTTGCTTCGAAGGATCCTTTAAAAGTATTAAGGAGCAAATTAAAAGAATTTTGTGCGCTAACAGGTTTCAACATTAATAAACCGAAGACAAAGATGTTAACCAAAATCATGAAAACAGAAGATGAAACAGAACGGATGAATAAAATGAGTTTTAAGATTGAGTAGAAGGTAAAATATAACAAACATGAACTGTACGTTATTTCAAAGTAACTGTTAAGATGTAGAATGAGGTTTGAAAAGGTACGTTAGGGGAGAAATTACAACTATCGTTGCTGGGGAGAATATCTGTGATAAAAATGAATGTCTTGCATAGAATGATGTTTTTGTTTCAGACACTACCTGTTTTGATAACTATTGCACCATTTAAACAGTAGCAAAAGGATTTATTTAAATTTGTATGGCAGGGAACAAACTATAAAAGAAATATAAGATGCATAGGAAAGAGGAGGAAAAGGTTATCTGACTTGAAATTGCCTTTTTGCAGCTTGCATCGACTTGGTTTGGATGAAAGAGTGTTGCTGAGAAGTAAAAGGTGTTTTTGAAGTTAGAAGTTAGAAGAATACAACCTGAGATTTGAATGGACACAGAGATCTGTGGTACTACAAAAGCAAGGTTAATGTGGATTTCATTGTTGAGAGGGTAGCCATTATAGACCTTTTGTGTGAAACAGAAAAATGAATTTATGATTTATGGTTCTGATGATTAGAAAGGTTAGATTATAGGAAGAACAAAGTTACGTAGTAAGCATTGAGTAAGCAGTACATTTATAGCTACATTTATAATTGCTGTAAAGAATGGAAGCTTTTTTAAAATCTTTTTTTCTTTTCTATTTTTAAAATTTGTTTTCCATTCTTGCATTTTTTAGCTTTCTCTTTGATTTCTTTGTGTTTTCTTCCTCACCTTATACAGGTAGTCCTAATTATAACCCTAATTATAAACCATCTTTATATTTAATTTCATACATAACTTTAATTTTTCTTTTATCTAATGTCTACCTGTTATTTCTAACCATTCATGAAATCTGTTCCATGTTAAATAGTATTCTGTGTCTCCTTTATCCTTTATTTTTAATGTCAATCTTTCCATCTCTGCACAGTCTAGTATTTTCCGAATTACATCCTCATCTGACGGGGTGTTCACGTTTTTCCAATATTGTGTAAATACAATCCTTACAGCTGTTAATACATGCAAAACTAAATATATAGTCCCTTTATCATAGCCTTCTGGCATTATACCCAGCAAAAATATTTCTCTTTTGAAATCTATATGTTGCTTAATTATCTTTTCCAACTATGTAGGTATTTTCATCCAATATTTTTTTGCTTTCACATAAGTCCACCACATAAGTGCCTGCCGTCTGGTTACATTTCCAACAATTGGTGAATGTATTGCTAAACATTTTTGCCAATCTTGCTGATGGCAAGTGCCACCTATAAAACATTTGTAGAGATCCTTATATGCAGTAGCCATTGTCAATTTATAATTCCTATCCCAAAGTTTTTGCCACTTATCTAATTCTATAGTAAAACCAAAGTTTTTTATCCATACAAACATTGTTTCTTTTACTGGTTCCTCTTCCATTTTATAACTTAATAGATAGTTATATATTTTCTTAATCAGTTTTTCGTCTGTCCCTAACAATATCTTATCAAGTGTTGTTGGCTCTTTAGAGAAGTGCCATGTTTTTGCATCTTTCTCATATCTTAACTGTATTTGCAAATGCACCCCTTCATTTTGTAGTTGTTGTCTGGATTTAAGTTCACCATTCTCATTTAAAATATCTTTATAAAATACATTTTTTCCAAATTTATAAGATTTGGATGTATCAAAGCTTCCATTGTGGAGACTCAGACTGGTATTTTCATATAGTTTTGTAATTTAATTCTTTCCCGTACCTGAAGCAAGGCATTCCTTACATAGTGTCTTTGAAAATACCTATGTATCGCACTCCTTCCATACCATAAAAAGGCATGCCATCAGACCTCCTAACTTCTCAGGGGGAAAAAGATCTCGCGAAGGTCTGACTGAACTGACTGATTAATCTCCCAGCTGATCGGGGCTGCTGTCCGTTGCCGCCTCCCAGCTGATCAGCCCGGCCCCCTCCCTGCAGCCCTCTGGGAGCCAAAACGGGGCAGGGGGGCTTGGCCCCCCTGCACCCCATTTCGGGCCTAGTGGGCCTCCCCAAAGCCCCCTAGGAGCCAAAATGGGGCACTGGGGTGCTGCACCGCACCCCCCATACCCTGTTTCGGGCCTGGTGGGCCTCCCTGCACTTACCTGGGAGCCAAAACGGGGCACGTGGGTAACTCCAGGAAGGGATGGGGTCAGCCAGAATCTTTCCTACCAGTTTGCCTGAACCGGCCCAAACCGGCTGAATCCCACTACTGCCACAGAGTTTGTATTCAGGTCTCTACTTTCCTGTTCTCTTAAAAAAAGAATCCCAGTTCTCTTTCCATCACCTATATAAATTCTTTATCTTTTATTACTGATTGATTTAAAGTCCATCTTACTCTTCTTTTTTGTCCCTTCCAACTAATTTTGACTGGGTTATGATCGGCCCATAAGTTTGCTTCTATTTCTATCTCTTGCACATTTGCACTCAGTTCTGGAGTCATCCAAATCATATCTATTCTGGACCAGGATTGATGCATATTGGAATAGAACATACACTGGCTTTTCCCTGGATTCATTTCTCTCCATGTATCTTGCATTGATAGTTCTTCTATCATTTTAACAAAAGTTCTAGGTAAGTTCTTGTTTTTTTATTTATTTTACTGCTTTTCTAATCACGTTTTGTGTCCACTATTGCATTGAAGTCTCCTATGAGACAAATATTTTCATATTCTATTTCAAGTATGTTCTTATGGAGTTTTTAATGAGATTCTTCTTGTCTATTATTTGGTGCGTAGATAGCAACCAAGAGTATCTGTTTTTGATTTAAAGTCACTTCCACCATCAAAATTCTCCCTTCTTCATCTTTAAAGATTTGTTTAGCATTCATAGTTTCTTTAACATATAGTACCACCCGTCTTTTTTTGTGTTGTGATAGCAAGTGAAATACATTTCCCAATTTAGAATGTTCCAAAAGGTTATAATGATGTCTTTTAATATGTACTTCTTGGAGTGATATTATTTCCAGTTTTAATTTTTGTAGTTTAGAAAATGTTTTTCTTCCTTTCATAGGGGAATTCAGTCCATTTCTATTGACTGATAACATCTTTATCTCTTCTTGCATTGTTTTATTTATATATAGGTCTTACACTCTTGTAGAACTATTTTAGTCTCTTCTTCTCCTTATACAATTATAATATCAAAAATTAATTGTATTCCATCAAAGAAATTTATAATCCAACCTTATTTGGCAAATCTCTATAGTTTCCCAACTTCCAGTTTAAAAATCTCAAAGGGAGGCAGAAAAAAGACAGAAGCCAGAAAAAGAAAATCCAAAAGGGTTCTATTCAAAATGTTCCCAGCTGCAACCTGGTTACTTGTTCCTTATCTATTACAGCCAGAGAGCTGTTAATTTTGCACAGTCATCGTTCTTCCGCTCTCTATTCTGGCCTTCCAGACTAAACAAATTGCAGGTGTCAGAAAATTGTTCTTATTTTGTTTAATGTAATCCACATCCCAAGGTCGTGTCTCTTCAAAAGTCCTTTCGCTTTTTAAACACTTTCTCTGCCAGCAGGTACCAGTAGATGGCACATTTGTTCTGTTTTCTCTATTTTAGTCCCCTCACTCCTTAATTTTGAAATTTTTTCTTTTAACAATCAAAAGTTTCCAAGTTTTAATAAGGGGACAACAGAACTTCACCCCAATTAATGCCTTAATGTCTTCTTTCTATCTCTTCCACATTTTCTTATAGCAAAATAGTAAATTCTTCTATGTCTTCTTTATTAATGACTAAGAGCCTCTTCGCCGCCAAATCCGGAGGTGGAAAGTCTAAGATCCCACCTCCTATTCTTTAGTCTCACTCAATTAAATCCACCTCTGAGGGACAGCCCAGTCTTTTCTTTTAAAGAGGTCAGGAAAATCTCACCTAGAGCAAACACACCACTTGACGATCTTCTTTTAACTTTCCAGTCTGGCTGCTGTGGCTTCTGACAGCTTGTAATGGCTGTCTATCACTCCTCGCCAGTGTGAGAGGAATTTGTCAGCTTCCACAGGGATTTGCAGTCTCTCTGTGGTTCTCCGAGTATCCTCTCTTCTTCACCAACCCCTACAAGGGTTGGCTAGGGTCTATATGGACCCCTGGGCAGGGGGATTTTGACAATTTCCACAGAGCCCCATGGAGTTCCGTCATGTTGTCACGGCGCTAGCCATGCCTCTCCAGATCGTCTGAGCTTTTTTGCTTACAAGATGGTTAGAATTGTCGTAGAAGGAAGCCTTCAAGATAATACAGATAATCAACTTACAGTGCTAATTGAGCTTTCCCATTAGGGTCCTAAGTTTGATGATCATAAAGCAGATGTCAAATTCTAACTGAACCTGGCCGCAGCCATCTCTCTGTTCCTTAGTTGCCACACGGGGGAAGGGGGGGAAGGAGGTTGGAATACATTATTAGACACAACAGAGATTTCTCATAAGAACCAAGGTCATCTCCACTGGCAACAGATAAGGTTGGGAAAGGAGTGCCTGAAGAGCCCATCAAGTAACTTAATTGGCCAACGTGGGTCTAGGGCTTTTAGGCTTCTACTGTTGGCCGCAGCTGCTTCTCCAGGATTCCGCCTCCACGCATTATCCACCAGCTTTTCTCCTCAGCTGGCCCGCCCACATCCTTTTGCCCTGGCCAATGGGCCTCAGCCCCTCCATCCCAGGCCCTTCGGCGTGGCCCATTCGCTGAAATACGGCTTGCCCTGGGCTTTTGGGCGCACGGGATAGTTCACTGCCAGCCAGTCGGCTGACTGCCAATGCTGGCAGCCAGAAGCCACGGTGTGATCGATGCAGGGACTGGGAGACTTTGGGGGAGGTGCTGCAGAAGAAAGAAAGAGGGAGGGAAGGGAGAAAGGAAGGAGGGAAGGGAAAGTGAATGAGATATGGAGGGAGGGAGAGAGGGAGAGAAAAAGGAAGGACCACAAACCCTGGCACTAGACACAGCTTCAGAGGACGCTTTGAAACAGCACAGCAGTCCAGGGCTGGAAGCGATCCCGGAGGTCATCTAGTCCAACCCCCTGCTCCAGCAGGAGACCTTATATCATCTGGGTTATTTTGGTCCACTAACAGAGAGGAAATTCCCAGAAAAGGGAAGGAGTTTATTAGGACAAGGCTGCCATGCAGAGGAAGGAAGAGATAGCCCTCGACCTACTACCACAGTTGAACCCAAAATTTTGGTTGCTAAGCAAGAGCATTGTTAAAGTGAGTTTCGACGCATTTTAACTCAATCCATCCTCCAACAGTGGATGTCAATCACTGTGGACCAGATTGAGAATTTGAGAGCAAAGATGATTGACACACTCGTAAGGGAAGGGTAAGGGTTCCACTCGACTTACTGTATGTCCACCATTGAGCCTCGAATCTCTGTTGCTATATGAGACAGCTCTTCAGTGAGCTTTCACCCATTTTACGACCATTCTTGCCACCATTGCTAAGCAAATAGTTGCAGCTCTTAAGTAAGTCACAAGGTCGTTAAGTGAATCCGGCTTCCCCATGGACTTTGTTGGTCAGGTCACAAAGGGGGATCAGGTGACTCTGGGACACAGACCATCATAAGTATGAGTCAGTTGCCAAGTGTCCGAATTTGGATCACCTGACCATGTGGAATGCTGCAACGGTCATAAGTGTGAAAAATGGTCATAAGTCACTTTTTTCAGTGTTGTAACTTTGAACGGTCACTAAGTGAACTGTTCTAAGTCGAGGACTAACTGTATTGGAAACTGGATGCAAGCTATATTTAATTTTCACCTACAAATATGGTATCTATCTCCTGTATGAAGTAAATTTGGTAAAAGTTTTCCATATAATAAGTGATTGAGTAGTCACATTTATATTATCTTTGTGTACCTTTCTTCATTTGTGAGTTTGTAGGGATTGTTTAGAAATATTTTTTAGAAAAAGCAAAAATTCCGTATTGTTTAAAAAAAAACACCCCTACCCAAGTTTGTTATTTAGGTGACCCACATTTGATAGTTCTGTATAAAGCTTTGCTCCCCTGATTTTTATTTCAAAAATGAAAGAGTTGCTAAATGGTTTCTATTTTGTGGCATCTGTAAACCTATACCAAATATGTAGAAGCTGGAATAATTTTTTAGGGCTCAGGTTTACGAATATTTTCCTCTCTACTCTCAAAAGATTTAACTTGGCTCTTCCATTCCTTTTCTATTTTTTTGTAATCAGTAAAAGTTATTTTTAAAAAATGAAACTTAGAACTAATTGTAATACAAATGTTATGTGTTACTACTTGCTACAATGTTTAACTGTATTATACAACTACTAATTATACAGTAGTTGTGAAAAAAATAAAAATATTATACTATAGAATATGAATGATCCTCATTCAAAACAGGAAAGCAAATTTTGTAATGAGCTGAAATTCTTTTGGAATAAAGATCAACTCTTCTATGGCATAGAAATTATTATTTTGTAATTTTATTGATTGTAAATTAATTCTGTAATTTTAAACAATATTTATTTAACTGGCAAGTCTGACACATTTCAGTTTCTAAATCTTTCCCCCCTATGTGTTGATATCTATATCAATAAACAATTATTACTACTTATTAATACTGGCTTAGCATATCTTATATCTCCTGCAATAATTTCAGAGCAGACTTTTCAAATAACAATACTCAATGTTTATAAAGCACTGCGTATTGGAAATGCTTCACACATTTTATCTCATCACTATAAGATTATCAGCATGCTGTAATATTTTTAATTAGTTTCTACTACAAACAAGGAGCTTTTTTGGATTTAGTATAACCATATCAGTTGTGTAAAAATGTTGAGTTGTCCAGGAACACCTAAATCAGATTTCTCTGACATGAAATTTGTGGAAATCTAGTCCAAACTATCTAGATAGCACCAGATTGGGGAAAGCAAAACTGAAGAGTTCAGAAAAAATAACCTTGTTTTAGGGCTCAAGGCATTAATCCCTGTGCTACAATTATTTGTACCAGATGAAAATGTGGGAAAAGACATATTCAATCATCTCAACCTCCATCTACGAATTGAAGTGGGAATAGTCAAGATTTAGGTTTGGGAATTCAGCAAGTTAGATGAGGCTATATGAATTGCCAGCCTGCTTTCATAGCTGAGTAGTAGTAGAATTCTCATACCTAAGTGGAATTCTCTAAGTGGGAATGAGTGGAGTGTTGTTGACTTATATAATTTCATTATATACCTTGCTGTACAGTACATGAAGTGGAGGTCAATGGGATATTTATGGGTTTATATGTATGTCAGAAGCATAATCCGCTAGTTAAAACGTATTATCATCTGAGCTCAGTTCAAAGACTTGCTTCAATATAATTGAGCAAGCAGAAGATAAGAGAAACATTGCTTTGTTCCCTTCAGCATAAAATCTATGATCCATCCTCTAAGAATAGCAGTATGAATATGGTATGGTATCATCATACCAATTTGTGAGCAGTGCAACTTACACCTATACAATTCCACTTTTGATCACAGAAACCAGTGATAATAAATTTTCATCTCTAAAGGCTCAAGATATTAGTTGGCATTGACAAAAAAATAACCTATCAAATTCAAACTATGCTAATCTATAGAATGAAGGAATAAAACAATGCCTCTAAAGAAGCTGACAACCAGGGACAAGGGTTCTAATGCATTAAATGGTTCTGTGGGAACTAGTTAAGAATACTTCAAGAGAATGGACCAAACCTGTAAATTATCCTAATCCTAAAAAACAGTATCTAAAACATGTAAGATTATTTCATTATCTGTCTAGTTCTTATTTCCTCCTGTAATAAAATTCAATTAGTCTGTCGTGTTCCAAATTTAACTCCTGGGTTTTTTAAAGTTCAGTTGAACTTAAAAATGTATGCAGCCAAGATATGTATGCATCCAAGCGTTACAACTACTATGTCAAATACCACAGTGAAGATGACCTATAGATCTTCCTACAATTTCCTTCAAAAATACAGTGTTGGGATATTGTAGTTTACAATTCCTTTACTATAGCAACATAGGGAAGCCTAGGAGTTCCATAGGAAGGGAGGAAACCGGTGGACCCATGGAGCATTCAACATATTGTAGAAGAAATAGACAATGTTCCACACTAGGAGGAGAATACACCTGATTCCAAGCTATGCGGCACCAAGCATATGTCTTGCCATAAGAAAGTTGGATTTCAAGTTTCCTCCTCAGTGATATTCCAAAAGAAGTCCCTACAAAGTTTTTTTCTTGCAATAAGAAATTGGATTCAATTCTTGGACTCAAGTGATTTTAGTTTAAGTAAAATGTTTCCCCTCAGTCAAGAATTAACATACATACTGAAGGCAAAGTAACATAAAATCATCTTACAAATAAATTGTACTAGTAAAAGAATTTAAGTTTCAAATATATTTTTTTTGTCACAGAGGTTTAATGAAAAAAAAAACTTTCTAAAAATGTGGTAGCCCTGTTGTTTTGTTCCTGCACTGGCTCAGATCAATTTCCTGTAGCAAAGTTACCAATTCTAGTCCAAGGGAGGGTACATGCATCCTGCTTGAAAATTGCTAGTCACCTCCATTTTCTTCAAAAAAGAGGAATTGTTAATTACTGCATGCTCTTTTAACACTATTTTTTTCTCTAAAAATAAATATTATCATACATTCCAATAATAGTTATGTGTAGCCTTATTTTTAAGCAATTTAAAAATTTATTGAAATTTTCAGAACAAAAAAAATACAAAAACAAGTCAGAGAAAACAAACCTACATGCTGCTATTTATAAAGAAATTCAGAAACAGTTGCATCAAAACTTTCCTGCAAATTCAAACATAAATACATGTCTAGGATTTAAAATACTGTTGGCACACATCTTGACATAATCACTGTGAATTTCTTATTTGAAGCTACTAAATGCAGAATGATACAAGAAAAAATTGGTAGCACGACTTTTTTTGCATTCCTATTTTAATTCATTGAACATCCAGGAAGGTCTGACTAAGTGATAAGTAAGAATACACTAAGCCAAGATTTTTTTTCCATACAGAATTCTTCCTAAGAAGTCAAGAAAAACAAACCAAAAATGGCTGCAAATGCTTTTTAGAAATATCCACATAAATGATTTTACCTGCAAATAAATTTTACTTAGAAATGGATTGTTCATGCTTGACCAATATAATAGTTATTATATGGAAATATTGCAAAATATTTACTTGCAGAGGGAGGGAGAGAAAAAGAGAGAAGGAGTCCTGTATCAAACAGATACCTTAATGATGAGTTTCCAGTTCAAGAATTGTCCACTCCCCATGTGGGGAAGAACAATCTTCTGAAGAAAAACTTGCCACTGTGAGACTTGCTGAAGAATCATCCAGTGGAGATATTAATTCAGTCCACTTACTGAAAGTGTCAAACTGTGCTTTACCCTGAGGTTGTGAAGTGTCTCGCGCCAGAAATAGTGTTTGGTTGATGAGATACTGTGCTAAGTTAAGGTCTTCGGGAACAGAATTTTTGATGTCCAAGTTTGATTCCTGGTCAGATAGCAATTGCCTGAGAAGAGTCCAGTCCTGTTCAGCAAACTGTTGGCCTTCAAAATCCATATCTAGAAAATTCACTTCAGACTCCATGCTCTGCTCAAAAGCTTCTCCAACATCCATCTCGTATATTGGAGAAAGGGTTTTTGGAAGTCGATGCTCATACATGCAGGTTTGTGTCAATCTGTCACAATCATCTATGTCTCCTGAAATAATTCATAATACTACACATTGTAAAAATTGTACAAGTTTTGACTTTCTTTGTAGTGCTTCTGTACAGGTTACTTAATTCAGTGCAGGAGAACAATTACAACCAAATAAGAAGTAAGAAGAAAATGTAACTGCATACAAAGTTCACAAAAGATTGTAGCTTTTAAGTTATGTATTAAAAAATTAACGAAACAAAATATGGCTTATACATAAAGTTACCATTGGCAGTTAACAATATACTGTACCTTCAGAATTAGAAAAAATTCTAATACAGAAAGAGGTAAGTTGTGTAAACCAACATTTAATGCACATGGATTTCTAAACCACTAAAGCTGCCACTTAAAAGAGGAAGAAATAGAGTATAAAGAGGAAAGTGGAACAAAAGAAAAGAAAGGAAAGAGAAGGAAGACATGTTCACTGAGAACAATGACTTCAGCCAAGTCATCTTCAAAGGTGACAAAAACAAATATTTCCCCTGCTCCCATAAGCTTATACTTAAAATAGTATACTGTACATGCAAAGGATAGCTGCAAGCAAGAACAAGCAAGCAAACAAAAAGAAGAGTTACAACTTGATCAATTATATCATTCAGAGCACAAATTGTTTTAAATGTTTTGATACACGGGGAAAAAAACATTCAGGTGCACTTTGTGTATTGGGATATTGAGTTGAATTCCTGTTTTAAGAAACATAAAACTAGACAAGAAGTTACCTAACTATAGGAAGCAAGCATACATTTAGATGTATTTGTTGGTTTCTAAAGCATAATCTTTCTCTTTCTTAAAAAATGTTCTCCTAGCTAGCATAATTTAAGAATATCCTGAAAGTATTTCAGGTTGCAGGCTAGCTTCCTCTGAAGTCAATGTTAAAGCCCCACTGATTACAACAGTACAAGACTAATCCCCAACTTTGTGCAAAACAGAAACTGTAGTAATCAATATATCTATTCAGCATAACAATGCGGAACACTTTAAATTAACAAATTTATTGCACATCCCACTTTAATAGTGTGTATATATATATATATATATGTATATATATATGTATATATGTATATATATATATGTATATATGTATATATGTGTGTATATATATATATATTTATATATGTGTATATATACATATATTTTTATATTTGTCTGTGTGTATATATATATATATATATAATATAGTAAATATATATGTATGTATATTTATGAATCATATAGTTTTTCAAACAAATGGGTATATGAGCTGCTAATGTCCTTCTGAAAAAAAAATATGCTCAAGAATAGAACCGCAGCCTGCAAGGAACTGCAAGCTACAACATATTCTTGACTATTCAGAATATGGATTTTATAGGAGTCTGCATAAAATTCCCAAGGGATTTACTAGAATTTAAACTCAGTCCTAGCTCTAACTCTAATATTCCATTAATATTTAATATTTCAAGGAATTTAATATTTTTTTTTATTTCTGTACATTACCTGCAAGTAAAGCAGTGTCAGTGTATTCAGGGGATGCTGACTCTTTCATGTTACCTTCCTGAGACAGGAAGTGACTCTTATAAGGATCTACAGGTTTTGTAGAGCTGTTCTTCTGTAAGTCAGTGTTATCACATTGATGAAGATCCAAGTGACAAGGTCTTCCTTGAGTTTTTGTGTCATTGTCTAAAAGTTTATTGCACTGAAAGCCATTACTTCCTTCACACTTCACTTCTGCGGAAAGTTGGCTGTCCCCTATTTTCTCAGCTCTCTCCAAGCAAGTTTGCTCTGTAACTGAAGTATCTTTTACGGTTTGATCACTGTCGTGAGGATCTATAGAGGGCTTTTCATTTTTGTGCAACTTTTCTTTGTCCTCTCCCTTACAATCCAGGAACCCATCCTCAATCTCCAGTGAATATCTTGAATAAAATGTTTTGCTGTGATGCTCATGGGAAACGCCATCAAACACATCAGAAGGTGTTGCAGCATCCAGAGTACATGGCAGAGGAATATGAACCTCTACACCATCATCAGATCCCAGTTCTTCACATTCATCCACCGACAGTAATACGGAACGCTTAAAATTTTTAGTGGCAGAGAATTCTTGACTTTCAATATCATTTTCCGTTGCATCATCAAATGCTAGGTTCACTATCCCATGGAACTGCTGAACAGGAACCTCTGGTGGAGGTATTTTGTCTACAGCATTTTCATTTTCAGACTTTTCCTCCTCTGTCTCATCCGCCGAAGAAGAGACCTGATCAGCTTCCTGAGGAAATTGCGTGGTGGCAAAATTAGTATTACCACCACTGGGTCCACTTTTTCTTTCTCCACCCTGACACAACCATGTTGTTTCAGGCTTTTTTCTAGGGATTTCCTCATCGCTCGTTGATATCACCCGAAAGAGTTCAGAGTTTTCTTTTTTCATTTTTACTTCTATTCTTAGACTTGTATCATACATTTTTAGTTCTTCAGGTGTACTTGTATCACTACTGCTTCTGCCAAGGAAATCATGGCATAGCATGGTACTGCATTTTGAAATTCCTCTTTCATTTGATCCCTCATCATCTTGAGATCCCCCTGCGTCATAGTCTTCTGATCTTGGCTTTATATCATCTGATGATGTTGTTGCACTGCCAGTATCTGACTCAGGGCTTTCTTTTGGATCAAGCACGCTGGAACTTATATTCCATTGATCGGTAAATGGAGCTTCTGAATTTTCATGACTTTCTGGAGTTTCTGTAGTGTCCGTATCTTTCGACGAGCATTTTTCTGCCACTTGCTCTACGTAAGATTTTGAAGCAGGCTCTGATTCCACTGTAGCCAACTGTGAGTCAGTCAAGGCAGACTTATCAGACAGTTCATCAGCACTTTCAGAATCAATCACAAAAGTTTTAAAAGTAGAGGATTTTTTCTCTTCCTGTTCAGAGTTTGAACCATCAGAAAGCCTGCATGATGAGCCATTCACATGGCTAATATCCTTTGCGGCTTCCAAGGTGTCAAAATAGACAACTGATTTTTCTTGTACCAAATGGTTCTCCTTCTTTGTTAAAGTTTCTAAGAAATTCTGGCAAGCTACAGACTCCGGAAGTGTTTTGCATTTTTCCATTTCATTTAAAGTCAAATGTGTAGCATTTTGGTTAATGTTTCCACATGCAATACTCTCATGACATTGAATAGGATGCAATTCAAGGGTACACTGCTCCATCTTTTTATTTATGGGAGATTTATCATCCTCATTTTTATGAATTTGTTTAGCTGCCTCATTGTGCTTCATTGACATGTTCCGCTCTGAAATGCAAGAAGGCCCCAAATCTCTCTTGCAATCCACTTCTTCAAGGGGAACATTTTTTTCCATAATAGGTATATTCTGCCTTTGTAAGTCAGGTAAAGATGTTCCGCTATCATTTTTATCCTCTGGATTGAATTTGTGATTGCCACATGGTTGATATTCCAAAGTAGGGTGTTCAAGTTTAAGATCTGAATTCTTTTGCTCTTCCCCAAGTACGTTCTTTGGAAGTGATGATTCGCTTCTGGGAGGCTTCTGGCCTGATGGAAGTTTTAGAACACTAACTGCTTTCTGTTTTTGTTCCTTATTGTTTGTCATTTCAGTCCTCTTTGAATGAGTTTGGGTTTTGGTTGTTACTATTTTTGCAGTAGCTTTAACTGAGGTTGCTTGTGAAGATTTAGCTTTTCTCTTCAGTGAAGTTAGTGTCATATCTTGTGTCATACCATTCTCTTCATTCTGTTTTGGAGAAAGAGCAGCCTTAAGTGGATTTGACAAATCTCCCTGTAGACCTAAAAAGGCAACATATTAGACTTATGTTACATTCCATTCAGCAAAATTTATTATTAAGACAATCCATATATCAAAAGAACCAATAAATTATCAGTGGGCAAAACCAGTAATATTTTATATTCCCCATCCAAAAAGGGAGAAAAGAGACAAAGACCAGGAAAAAAAGGATATTCAAACACACAAAGCAAATCAATGTTTAATATTCAAAAGAATTAGCAGGCACTGGACCAAAATATAGATATGATTAATAATTATCTTTTTTGAGCAATATACACTATACTTTATGAATCCTAATATAAAGATTCCAACTGAAAAGCCACCAGAATAGAAAGAATAGAAAACAGACAAGAGGGATCGATATGAGAAGGCAAAGTATGTCAGATGATGTCTATAGCAATGGGAACTCCTGGTCTAAATCATCTCACACCACAAGATGACCGGCAATCGCGTTTTAGGGACAAAGGAGGGTAGAATGCATTTAAGATAGCAGGATATTGGGAGCAAGCTCCTTGGGGATCCAAGAGAGAGAAAAAATGGAATTTGCTTTGGCCCAGCATTCTTGATTTGATTCCCAAATAATCTTTCAAGAAACCATACCACTGAGCAGATGTTTGAAATTAAATTAGTAATTCAAGTAGTACAGTTGTCACATTAAAACACGTTTTTAAAAAGTATGTAAAAATACATAATTATTTTTACATGAATAGGTTTTATGTTACAATTTGCTCTTATTTATTGGTTTCATCACCTCCTATGTGATGAAATATGCACTCTTACAGACCTGAGAAAATACGACGATTGTATCCATAATTATTATGCTTTGCTGTATAGAATGCAGTTGTCATGGAATCACAATGCTAATTTTTAAAGAATATCCATTGTGCCACATAGCCACAATCTCCCCAATTTTTTAAATGGGTTCCAATACAACAGCTGCTACCTTGGAATGGATCCCCTTAGTTCTTAACTAAGAACTTTATGCTCACAAAATGTACATAACATTGTCCATTCAGTTGTTAAGACTATAGTGGACAAAAATTTTAAAATAGAAAACATAGTCAAATCATAGCCAACTTAAATTTACCTTGGTTTTTTGTAGCATTAGCAATATTCTTTGTCTTCTGCTGAGGCACAGAACTGCCAGCTTCATTTCCCCTTTTCTTCACAACTGCTTGTGGCATATGTTCATTGTTGCCTTTCCCAGTACATTTCTTTGTAACACTGAAATTATCAGATACTTTGTTTTATTTGCAAGTTTAGAAACCTGAATAAATCTGGGAAATTGTGGCTCTCCAATTATTGTCAAACTTTAGTCCCTAACCAAATGGTTGACTAAATTTTGAGAGAGCTCAGCAACCTTTAGATTTTTAAATGATAAATAAGAAAGGAGTGCATAAAATTGCATTTAAAGGGAGGCTCCATTTAGCCATTGATTTTGTGCTCTAACTATATATACCATTATCTTTTTTTCCTTTTAGTTAAAACATGACTGAAACACATGGAATCAAACACATGTTTCTACTAGGTAAACTTGATGAGATTTATTTTCACTAGGGATATAAAATCCTAATGCATGAAAAACAAATAATTTCCTTTTTAACACACCTGTTCGTTGGACTATTAGCCTCAAGGTCATTAACATGTTTTTTGGAAATGGCTCCATTAGTCATCTTCGTACCAGATTTTGTTTTCAAAGCTGTATAATAAAATAATAAAAAACAGAATTCAGAAAGCAATGAGCATTTGTTAAAAGTGTATATATTTTAACGTGTGTGTATGTGTGCAAAAGAGTTTGTATGTGTACATTCTTATTTAATAAATTGATATGGCCATCCATGTCAAGATATGGAACTCTGGAGGACCATATAAATCTTGTATAAACATGTACAAATAAGCTTTACCCCTTTTCCTATTCACGTTACAAACACTGATTATCCAAAAATCCTTCGAGCACTGAAATTATTCCTATTCAATAATATCTAGTAATGATTAAGCTTTTTTAAAAAAATCCCTCTTATCATTCATTTCATTGATATACCAAGAAACAAGGGAAACAATATTCTAACTCTAATCAAAAGTATGTTCATGCAGCTTCCAATATGTTAGAAAGAGATTTCCTAAGAGCCCATCTATATTTTCTATTGCCATTTTTCTTTTATATTTGTGAATTAAACATATAAAAACAATTGCGATAATTAAAACCTCTTCATAGAGTAATAAAAAAATAAAATATATTAAGATAATTTTCAGCTCTGCAGCAAATTAGGAGGGACTCTCTGATCACGATATTACCTGACTGCTTTTTGCTCTCATCTGCTTTTTCCTCTTTGGGCTCCTCTTTCTCAATGGACATCCGCAGATCTGGACTTGAATTGGTTGATTTGCTTAGAGTATCTGTGCTCATGAGAGAAGGAGATTCCTTTCCAACTGCCTTCTTCACAGGTTTTGCTTTAATTTGTACATTTGAGATTCCTGCAAATACTTTGGGGCGGGCACCGGTTGTTTTACCTTCTTGGTTTTTTGACGTTTTGCTGCTTCCTGCATTTTTGTGCCCGCTAGAAGGTAATGGCCGGTCAGAATCTTGTTTGGCTGACAGTGTTTCATTCTTAGCATTTCCATTATTTTCAACTTTGGGCTTTATAACAGCTCTAGCCTTCGGCGAAGGCATTTTCTCTCCTATTTTGGATTCCTTCATCAGCTTACAAACTGCTTTTTTGCTGTCTTTCCCCTTTAAATCATCATGCTTCAAAGCTTTATTATTGCTATTCCGATTGGTAGCTGAGGTGTGTCCAGATGCTCCTAATGCATCAGATTTCATTTTATCCTGATTAGCAGAGGGATCACCGCAAGAGTTTTCCTTTTTACTTGCTTGCCAAGCAGTCTGTTTTAGAGCACAAGTACCACCAAAGCATCGGTTTAACTGAAGGAGAAAAGAGGAGAAAAATACAATAAATTATCAAGTTTGGGAGGATCACTGTTACTTGCCATAAAAAAATCCATTTATACATTTCAGCATGAATCTTAATCATAGTATATTCTTAATTTTTTAAAATTTCTATATTGCTTTGATATGCATTGAATTTTGTTGCAAAAATTCACAATACATAATATTATATATTATAACATATACAAATTCATTCAGTCCAATTTTAAAATAAACTTTGGCTACAAGAATACAACTAGTCAGTCTTTCCATCAGAGTTCTCAGTAGAGAACAGGCTCATAAACAGAAAGTAAACCCATATCAAGAATTCTGTCTTTAAATCTGAAGTCTGTTTTCAATGTTGAAACGTATTTTTCTTCTTCTGTCTCCTATGTTCAAAAGGAAGAACATGAGGTCCTCTGGATGCTGTTGAATTAGATTCCAGCAGTTCCAGTTATCCTGTCTAATGATTAAAGATTATGCGAGACGCTGTTCAAACACATTTGGAAGACACAAATTTGCCATCCTTGCTAGAAGAAAGTATAAAATAATTACATGTCTAAAATACAAAAGATCACTGAAGGGATATTAGTGCACTATCAAGATGAATGTTTTTTGAAAGGAACAGGTGGCATCCCCCCATCTCAAAGTAAAGCACAAGCTTCAGGTCACCCTCATTTACCAAATATGTGGTTCTAGTGGTTAAATGATTATCAAATGTAATCAAACACATAGCTGAATATATTTTTCCTTCTCTCCTCATGCATATATTGACTTAGATTTCCTTGCAAGAATATCTCTCAAAAGATGGATGACATCACAAGTAAGTAATGGTATGAATGAAGGGGACAAGCTCCATTTGCAGCTGGCATACCATTTGCTCTGCAACTGAGAAAGTAGGTTTTTACATAGCAATAGCCTGGAGATGCAGGAAAAGAGATGCAATAAATTACTGCTGTCTGATATATTGTGAGGTTGAATCTCAACATGCTGTGAAGAAACATTTCTCTGCACAGGGAAGTCAATAGATGGATACTTGCTTGTTAAAGTTACACAATAATTACATGAGCCTCAAAGCCATGCTCAACTCCCCAAATAATCACATATCGTATTTGAAAAACGTATACAAATGCTTATGTACAGAAATGTGAATATGCTGTAAAATGTGAGGGTTTTTTTTTACCTGAGAACTACTGAATATGGGCTTTTTGGTAGGTCTTCTGTCATCTCCTTTGTCAACAGCAGCTGTATAAAAATAGGACATCTTTTTTTAGGATATATTTAGAGAAAAGTGATGGAGGAAAACAAAGCTTTAAGAATATTATTCTTCAGTAGAACCATTAGGTAGGCAGTCCTGAAGGGCACATATACTTTTTAAAATGCAAATTAATAAGAAACAAATTCCAAACCTGGAGATTACAACAATAAGAATAATGAACACCACCAAATGATAACATCTGCCTGTGCTAGGTTCTTGGGAAGGACTTAATAGGTGGATAAAAATGCCAAATCCAATCTAAACATCTAGCTGGTTGTATGACAAACAATAATGGATAATTATATTATTTTATAATCATTTTGAAATAGTTAATAAGAAAGAAAAAAAATCCTCATTAGCGGACATTGAAGTACCTGAAGTACGTAGAAGAGAAAGAACTGGAGAAAATCACAAAATAGAAAAATAATCACAAAATAGAAGTTGAATGACTAGCAAAATAAAACAAGGAGAAGAGTATCAATAGTAATAGGTGCCTTGGGTGCAGTTCCAAAACATCTGGAACACCACTTGAACGCTATCAACATTGACAAAATCATCATCAGTCAATTGCAAAAGACAGCTTTATTTGGAACAACTTATATCCTGCAATAATACCTCTAAAACCATCAAATAAATTCTGCCTGTCCCAAGTTTTTGGAACAGATTGAATAAGTGGATAAAAATGTCAGTCTAAACATCTAGCTTATTGTGCAACCAACCATAATAATAAATGTTTTGATTCTTACATCTTTAAATAATGTACATCCCTACTCTTTCCACATACAAACTTTATTGCATGTTGCCAACTTATCTCATGCTATTAATTTAAAACAGGAAGCTTTCCTCTTATATTGATACAGTAATATGCAATAAAATTATCTATTCTTTTATGCATAACTGAAAATGAAATACTTTTGGTAAGCAAGACCACTCTTCAGTCAGTCAGTTATAATATATGAAATTTTCAAATGGAAATTGATTGAAACTCTCTGAGAAGGCACCCAAAATCAGAACTGATGAAGCTTCTTGGGTGAGAAGCAAAATGTTTTCTTCTTCCTCAAAGAAGAAGTCCAGTTGCCTTTTCAAAAAAAAAAAAGCACCTTTAAGACAACCATGACCTGAATGACTGAGAATCTTCACAGTTATTACACAAATTAAATTTCTGCAATGCTACAGCTTACGTAACCTATAGTAGAAAAATGCAGACTGAGGAATATACTCTCTATATAACATCCTTTGCCAAAATACAATTTGTATCTATCCAAAAGAATTCTACAAAGCATACAGTTCTCCCAATCTATTTATCAAATGCCTGCAACTATTATTTATATATTTTATGAATATAAAACCTGTAAGAGTCAGCTGCATTCCCACCCTGCAATGAACCTCTGGTTTCCTAAGGGAAGGCATGAGGCTGAAAATGGCACCTGGGTGGCTTTTTTATTTTCTTGAGGGAATAAGAGTGTATGTTGCATATTCTGAATAAAACGTAAATTAAAAAAACATGTTCCAGTGGGAACCAATATCAGGCACCAAGTAGTGTTGGAGGCAGCATTTAAGCTTCCTAGTTTAATCTTTTTTAATATACGGGCACTGAAAAGGAATCTGAAGTAATCCCTAAATGGTATATTTTTAAATTGCATGCTTCTTTAAAAGTTTATGTAGCCATTCAAATAGCTCACATTGAAAAATAGCTCCTGCTCTGATTGTACAAAACAGGCATGCAATTACACAAAATGGAATTTTTTTAATATCTCTGGATATTGTAATCAACCTGCAGTAATTAATGCTATAGACTTTTTAAAGCAACAAATCAACTGGATAGTTATCACAGCTGCAGTTTGGGTTTCCCAAATTTATCATTGTATACTCTAATTATTCATATCAGGGAGGATAGGAATTGTGGACAAAATTTATACATGGGTTTATATGTATATATTATAAAACATTATTTGGAATGACATCATCTAACAACCCAACAAAAATTACATTTTTGGACATGACTGATCTTATTTTGATTTCCAGGCAAAAAAAAGGCTTAATACACAAAGCTCGTAAATAATACTTTACATTTACACTTTACAATGCAGGATATTGTGATAAGAATCACCAAAAAAATGATTCATTTATATTATATTGCCATTTTACGTTATGCTACTAAAATTCTTTACAGGAAGCTAAAATCCTGAGCATGTATCTACTTCAACATACTAAAGAAATTATGTGACAACAGCAAAAATATTCAGGGATGCCCTGAAGCCATTTTCATCTGCAAGATTTTATTCTATACATTTGAAAACAAAGGATGGGAGTGGGGGGGGGCCTGAAGGGGGTAGGAGAGAGAAGGAGGGGAGGAGAGCAGAGCAAGACTTCTTTTGTTTAGCTTCAAATTGTGCTGGTTAAATGTTTAAAGGCCACTCTGCAGCTTCTTTGATGAATCTTCTGCAGCAGACAGAATCATAGCATCACATCAATCATGAATTCAATGGACCCTTTATTTCCGATACAAATGAGATCGGCTGCTAAGCAAGACATAGAACACACACTAAACCCCTGCCACCCTCACCCCCCAACTACTCCAATCATGAAATAAATGTATAAAATTCTATAATTCCTATGTGCTTAACCATACTAAAGAATTACTCTTAATCATTCTAAACACAAAGAAAAAGACATCCTACCTATTTATAAGGCTTCCATATAGCTGCATAATATTCATTCACAATAGGGAGGTGCAATCAGCTTGGCTTCCATACTTGAAGCTTATTTTTCACAATCCTTAACATAATAATCGGGAAGCAGAAGGCTCATCAACATGTCCTTCCAGCTAACATTAATTACCAGCTCCCATGGCTTCTCTATAATAAAGGCTCAGCTGTCATGCAAAGCACTCAGCCCCAGCTATAGCTTGCCTACCTGCTTGTATTTGCTCCTGATCAGCTGCCTTCAGCAGTTTCCAGCCCTCTGTATGTCGAACGGCAAAAAATGACTGGAGCAGAAAGATCCACAGTTTATCACGCAGTGCCTGGATCCTGCACAGAAACCCCTATGCTCAAATAAGAAGGAAAAAAAAATCAGCAGCTGGAAAAAACCTTATTGTCATAGCAACCAGTCATTACTCCCTATAGAAGGTACTTGCTCCTTCAACTGAACTAGCTTAGATATTAATTGCTTAGCAATCACTTAGATATTACGATTGCTGAACAGATGTCGAGCTTTGCAGAGGCCAATTGTCCTGCATCATAATTTTGCTCTACTTGAAGCAAAGCCACTCCCACAGATGCTGTAGCTCAAAAAATATCAAACCTACCTACTTCTCTCTCCCCACACTTCCAATTTTACACACAAATCTCTTTATAGCTTTGTACCCTTGGCTTTGTCACTACAAGGTCAAATCCTCTAGGGCCCAATAAAGCATCTGGTTAAATTTTCACTCCTGCTAAATACACCAGAAGAACTCTGCAACAGTATGGAGCAATAATTAATGTATCTCTCTCTCTCTCTCTCTCTCTCTCT
>JANHFL010001610.1:25603-39249 GCA_032468155.1 Oxyrhabdium leporinum | reverse complement strand
TCTATTCCTATTCCTATTCCTATTCTATTCTATTCTATTCTATTCTATTCTATTCTATTCTATTCTATTCTATTCTATTCCATTCCATTCCTATTCCTATTCCTACTCTACTCTATTTTAGCTTGGCAATAGGATGCTACTGAGTGAACAACATGCTGGCTTATTAACATGCAACATCTAACACCCAACATTTTGATATATTCTCTGTTAAACAACTTTGGCTTTTTCCCCTGTCTCTTATTTATGCCATGGGCTGCAACAGTTCTTTGATAGACCAACAAAAAAAATCCAGAAATGGGTGTTGGAGGTATCTGTGTAGTTTCTTATTTTTTCTTATGCACTAGCGATGATACGTTCTACATTTTGTGTCTTGAAAGCTCTGAAGAGTTCCTGGCTCAAGCTACTATACTTCAAAACTCTCTTCCTCTTTAAACAACACATTTTAAATTGTTGATGGATCAATAACTGATTTTACTTGTTTAATCTTTATAAAGGCTGTACAAGCATCATTCTCTTTTAATGACCCCATAATCCCTTGCGGGGTGAAGTCTGGGGAACTGAATGGAGCTGAGTGTTTACTGGCTGGATGCCCTTCCTGTTGCCAATGCAGAGTTTTTTTTCAGCAGATATATTTTCAGTTTGTCCAGAGAGAGAAATATCTGCCTCTACCTAGGATCGAACTCACAGCCTCCTGATTCTGAGGTGAGAGCTGCACCTATAGGCCACCGCACCACTCTTAAAGGATGTACAAACATACATTACCAAAATACGTACAAGAAACAATACTGGATAGATGCAGAAAGCATAACACCATCTGTACACAAAATCCTCATCGATAAATATCAGAACTAGTAGACATCACAATGTTTTTCATCTTTACACAGATGCAGTAACTTTTTAGTACACAGTACATAGTCATATAAAATGTCTCATTGTCTAATCCCTCCTTCTGCCTCCTGTACACATAAAAGTCACCATAAAGTCTTTAAAGACAGTACCTGTGCACTTCAAAGGGTTTTCCATCAATCCAAATATTAATATCTGAAAACCAAGAATTCTGGTAGAGCATCAACAGGTCTTTTCCTAAGCCAGATGCAATGTCTGTTTTGGAATCAAGCAGACAAAAAGGGAAAAAAACTCTTCGTAATATATTTTTACTTTTATTGAAATTCAAACATTAATAGGTGAAAGTATTTTAAAAATATTCTACTGATGAAATATAGATTAGAAATGCTTAGGTTTTGTATATGAGGGAACCATAACTTAGCAGTGTTCATGCTATACATAAAATATTATGAAATTTTAACTGGCCAAGAGTAATGATAAAAATCTGAATCATGCAGTTCTGTAGCATATAACCAATATAAATAAATCCTTCATCTTTTAGTTTCTACGGCAATCTTTATAAACATGGCACCCTTAAAATAGATTAAACTAAAGTTATCATTAGTACAAGTAAGTACAGAAAAATCACAATCCTGGGACTCATAGTACAAAACAATTGAGAGCACCAATTTGGGTAAAGATTTACAATAGTATAAAATATTCTACTTTGCAACAGTGGGAATTCCTATTCTTTCATTCTTTTTGTGTGTGTGTGTGTGTTTTTACAAGACCCTCCACCATCAAAAGATTATGATTCACCGAAGGCTCAGATGATGAATAGTATTTTAGCAATAAAGTATTTTATTATATGTATGTATATTTTTAGGCATAATGGTTTTGCCCACTTAATAAGACTATAGCATTGTATAACCATAACTTTTATATGCACTGCAGACCAAAAAATGCACTTGATTTGCTTCATCATGATATTCACTTTATTGCTGAAAGGGATGTTTCCGAGATATGCCTGTAAATGTGGAGCTACCACTCAAGTAGCTATTAATTTTGAAAATAAAATAGATCTTTGTCAGATTCTCATTGTCATTCAAAGTTTAGTCACCATTTCCAACACTGCAAGACATTGATTTTATGAACTTTGGGAAGACCACTAGGGTAACTGGATTTTTGAAGAAAGGTATAAAAGTCATAGAGATCTTGGTTCCCATAATAAAAGATTTTGAAAAGACTTCTTGTATCATTTTATCAGACTTACATAACTGAATTTTAAAAGGGACTCTTCAAGGCATGAATATTGCAGAAGGTATGATGATCAATAATTAAACCTGCATAATTCATTTTTATGAAAGAATGTAAACCTTCTGGTAATGTTAGAATACTGGTAGATTCTTTAACAATATATTCTGAGAGACTTAAAACAGCCCTAGACACAGAAAAAGCTTTTGATATAGTACAAAATAAATTTTAGAAACAAATTATGAGGGAAAAAAAGATTTGCACAAAATATTATTTCTTGGAAGCTAATTGTTCCACAAGAATGCACTACTAATGAAAGTAATTACTCTTCCCATTTGTTGACTTTTATATTGCATTGGAATGAAAATTATATTGATAATATGCCATTATGGTCTCCATTAGAATAGTGTTATTTGGCATCTTTGAAATCTTGGCAAGACCTTAGTTCTAAATATTAGGCACTCAGTTGCATTACCAGCATTGAAGGAGATCATTTACCTTTGGCAATTTACAATTTGATTCTTGCTGTTATGAAAAATTGACAAATCCTTATTTTTTATTTTCCGACAAATCCTTATTTTAAAATTCTTCCCCAGTCCCACTGTGCTCATGTCATACCAGATACTCACATATCCCCATATACCATTCCCCATATACCATTCTGCATCCTTTCTGACCCGTGCCATCCCTCTCACACACTGTCACAATCTTCTTGAACCATGCCTCATGCATTCCCTTGCAGCCTTCTTGGCACATGCCATGTCTCTTGCATACCACCATACTCTCTCATGCATACTTCCTGACCTGTACCTCTTGCGCATCCTCACATACTTTTCCCTGTAAATTTGATGGAAATAAAAACTTGTTTTTGAAAGTGCTAAACAATGTTCCTCCAGCAAGGTAAATGGAAGTAAAAAGTTATGAAATAATTTGAGATCAAACTGAAATGAGGAAACACTAGGAGTATTTTGAAGATTAGTATGTTAAAGAATATTTCCAGTGATGTTGGAATTATGCTGACTGGGGGCATGAATATGTATGCCCTCGACTATGGTCACAATGCCATATTGTTGGCTGAGAACCCAAATAATTTGCAATGAATGACAAATCTGTGCAGGAGCATGGATCTTGTACTCCTGTTGTGTTTAATAGGGAATATGCAGTTAATTATTGTAAATTAGTAAACTAAATGGCAAAAGACCCTAGAGCAAATAGATGGTTTTTTGTTTCTTGGTAGAACATTTTCTAAAGAAAGGAAGATAGATGAAGAAATTTTAAGAAATGCAACTACTTGTAGAAAGGAACACTGTATAAATAGTTACAACTGCCTACCTACAACCATTTGTTTAGTGACTGTTCAAAATTATAATGGCACTGAAAAAAGTGACTTATGATCATTTTTCACGCTTATGACCGCTGCAACATCCCCATGGTCATGAGAGCAAAACCTGGATACTTGGTAACTGGCACATATTTATGGCGGTTGCAGTGACCCAGGGTCGTGTGATCATCTTTTGTGATCTTCTGACAAGCAAAGTCAATGGGGAAGCCAGATTCACTTTACAACCATGTTACTGACTTAACCACTGCAGTGGTTCATATAACAACTGTGGCAAGAAAGGTTGTAAAATGGGGCAGTACTTACTTAACAAATATCTCACATAGCAACAGAAATTTTAGGCTCAATTGTGGTTGTAAATTGAGGACTACCTGTAACACACGGTCTTCAGTAAGGTATGTTTGTTGAAGGAAGTGAAAATAGCTGTACATTGGAGGGGTACTTTTGCCAACTTTGTTATTATGAGGATTCCTGCACTGGGTGGGAGGTTGAACTAGAAGATCTCCAAAGTCCTTTCCAACCTTATGATTTTGGGATTCGAAGTACATACTGCAACTCTTAGTTAATAGGCTGGCATAAGAACTGTTGCAGTCCTCATAGTCTAGTCTCTGACCAACGCAAACCTCATTTTCTCAGGAGTCAAGTTACAGTTGTGAATTATTCATCTTGTTATTGCTTGTGGAATAGCTGTAAGTTTTGTCTGAGGCAGTGAACAAACCCAAACTGATATCTTAGATAACAATTCACACATTACATTTTAATCTCACCTGACATAGTTACCTCACCCTCAGCATCAATAGCTTCTGTCGGCATGTCACTAGCAGAGAAAGAGGGTGCCGTACAGTCTGTTTCTACAGCTGTCTTGCAGCATATCCAGTGACGGTCAGATGTCCTTTCATGGTTTCCCAGCCTTTGTTCTGTACATATTTGATCGTTGTGTAAACCATCAACTTTTAATTCTTCATTTTCTTTTGCTAATTCAGGTGTTGAAATTTTTTTATTTAGAATCTCTTGTTCTTCCTCTGTAATGATTCTGTCTGATGAATATGCAGCCCTAGGAACAGAACGTGTCAGGCTCCAATCCATTTGACAGTGTTTTGGAAATAACTTCTATTAATCTTAGTGGGAATTTGCTTCCTTTCCAATGACACCTACACAATATCATCCCACTGTACAATACAATATTGAACATTGCATAATTCAAACTGTTCGACATAAGAATTTTATGAATATGCCCTTCCACATTATTATTATTTTGTTTTGTTTTTCAATGTTATAGTGACTGCCCTTTCGATGGGACACAAGGTCAACCCAGACAAAATGAGAAAGATACATAAAATTAAATATCACTTTGATTTTCCAAGAAGGGTTTTTCCAAGGAAACTTGGATTAGTGCTATAATATTCTCTACCATGCTTTAATTAGTAAATTCTTCCCTTATTTCATCTGATTGTTCCACTCTGAACTGGTAAATTTTTTGGCCCATGTCCCAAGTTAAAAGTTGAAACTCAGCAGCATACTGAATGTTTATTCCGCCAGAAGTGATGAATATCATGGTTGACAGTTACTTGTTCAACTGGATCTTTGAATTAACTCTCAGGCCTGCTACAAAATTAACATCGTTGTCCAAATGCAGGCTGCTCTGAATCAGAAGGCAGATGTTGCCCATTTTACAGCTCTCTCTCGGTCACTGGTGACATTTTAGGAAGAGAACCATGACAATATATGGCACTTTCTGAGCGAAAAGGGTATCACCTTTTGAGGCTAGTAATTTTATTTGAAGCATAAGCATTTGTGGATGCATTTGACAAAGTTAGCTTCACACATGAATTTTAAATAAAATGTTTAGTCTCAAAAGCTGCTACCAAACTCTTTTTGAATCTCGGCCATTGGACTAATTTAAAATTCTAAGCTAGTTCTGCCTACGGGGATGCCATCCAATTTTAAGGATGTATAGTTCCGTTAAGCAAGGAAGGTAGTTCAGTCGCCTGATTCCTTCTCATATTTGTTAGGCAAGAGTGCTAGTGCTCCCTGATGGGACTGGAGCTACTCCAACAAGTGCAGGATGCTGAAATTAGTCCACCGAACACCAGCGGTGGTAGATTTTGTCCCATCTGTACATTTTGTCCCACGTGTCACTAATCCATCAGTTAGTTTTTCATCTGAACTAATTGGTCCATCTGGTCACCACTCGGGTCTGAATCGAACGCAAGACATTAGCAAACTTTATCAACAGTTAGCGGGCTCCCAGAAGCTGAATCACAGGTCTCTAAGTGAAGACTCACCTCCCATACTGATAACAGTAATTATGGGCAATCAAGCTGTCCAGATTCACATCTGAGCTCAGTATTAAATCATAAGTCTCTAAACCCCACATGCAGGATTGATTAGTCTGGGCAAAAGATTCTCAGACATGACTTGTCTAGCTTATAAAATTTATTGTTGACAAGAATGAAGCTTCTAACCCAATCGATTGTTCAAACACTGCAAAGAAGTCAGAGCCTATATACCTGTAAAACTGTGCTTCACAATTTAAACTCTAGGCTTTTTCTCTCCAAATTCCCAAATCAATAGATACTTGGCCAGTCTCCTGATAGCCTTTGGGGATGACCGAGAAATGTGCATAATGGTTCTTTTTGGCTTTGGTTTCTATCTTACCAGTCTCTGCCTATAATTGTATGTGGGAAAGACCTTGGAAGACAGACTTGCACAATTCTTTTAGAAAAAAAGTAGAATTAGTTCATCTGAGTGTGCTTCCTGTCTAAGACTACCTCTCATGATTGATATCAATCCTGCAAGTCTGAAAGTGCATTTCTCCTCCATTGCCTTTATACTCAAGGAACCATGAGGACCACTTCTGAGATAATTGCCATGTCCACATTTCTTTTGAAGGCTAAGGTGCCTCTTATCCAATCAGTATCCTGGCTGTAGCTCTTTCCAAGTTCATTCCCAAATACCATTATACTGCCCTTAATATAAGAACTTAGTTGGATTTATATTTACTGGGTCCATCACTCAACAGATTTTGGTGAGAACTGCGAAACTAAGTATGACAAGTTTAAGTAAAGGTTAACCTTTCAAATTTGCAGAAAGCGTAACTCATTGCGAACATCATATCTATACGGAGAAAAAGCAATTTATTTTCAGAAGTTGCAATACTGTACAATGATTTTTATTATTTTTTAAAAATAATTCTGAAAATAGCATGAAGCACTAAAAATGTCCCAAATAAACAATCTCTTTGAGAATAAATATGAATGTTGTTTCAAAAGCATTTTTGCGTCTACATTAATGATCATGTATGTTTGGTCAGTGCATTTGAACCTAATAAATATATAATTACAGACCGGAAGATCTATATAAACATATATAGATAGTGTACATACCCCATAATGCTATTTTCTTTCAGAGTAAGCAACTTTATGTAAAGTACAGCCAACAAAGAGGTGGTGAGATTCAATTAAGGACAGGAAATAAGAGGAAACAAGGAAATATAAGCAAATCTATTTTATACCATATCCTATTACTTATTTAAATTTATTAGCTGGCCATCTTACCACAAGGTAAATTCTGGGCGGCTTATAATATTAATTTTTATATTTAATATTATAAGTTAATTGTGTATATGTTGCAAACCACCAAGATGCTGGTCATCACCTTTAAAGCCCTATGTGGCACAGGGCCAGGATATGTGCAGGACACTATTTCCCCAAGGACATCTAACCCCACCAGATTAGATATAGTGGGTGTGCTCACTTCCCCTAAATATTGCCATCTGGTGGAAGTTAGGAAGTGTCCTTTTCCGTGGCAGCCCCTGCCCTGTGGATGACTCTGCCCCTGAAATTCGGCAGGCCTCTAACCCTCTTAGACTTCTGTTAAGCTTTGAAGACTGGGCTTTTGGAGGTTTGACTTGGTGCCAGGTCTTTGTTGTTTTGAATAATTTCAACTGTTTAATTTTATAGTTTTAATATGATTTCGTATGTTGTAACTTTTGATTAGGAGCTGCCCAGAGTTGGCTGGAAGATGGGTGGATATATAAATGTTCTAACCAACTAACTATGTGACTTTTACTTCATTTCTTAGTTGATGTTCTTTGCCATTTATTCTTCCTACGTTGCATTTTAAATTATATTTTTTCCTGTGCCATGTTTATAAACAGATGGGCCTATAAATATTCATCTCTATTGCTTGTCATGACTTCATCAATCATGGATTTTATGGAATATTTTTAGTAAGAGAAGAAAAAATAGACCAGGTGAACAGTCCTAGTCATACCAGTGCTAAATGCAGAATTCGCTGCTAATAGTATAAGTTAATTTTGGCACATTATGGCTAGTATGACACAGGACATTTAAAGACTTATTTAGCTATGCTGAGATCAACAATCTAGACTCTAAACACTCTGTAGGACAATTTACTTTTATCCAAATTTTACCAATTGTAAGATGCACTGGAATATGTATAACAAGATATATTTTCAAATTTAAATGTTAATTTTTGGAAAATAGAGCTCCGGGAAATTGCAGGACAGGGAAAAACAAACAAAAATATGTGTCTTAATATGCAACCCAAGGGTTAGCATACCTTTGCAGTAGAAAAAGAATTCTGAACAATATAACTGGGCGGCTGAATGGATTTCTTAACTCTCCATACAAAATCATATCAGTTTGAAATGCAAAATAACGAGAAAAAACTTACTGCAGGAGAGTTTTAAATTCAGAAGGTTCCAAATATTGCAGTTTTAAAGCTTCACAGTTGTAACAAGTATTTAAATGTCTTCCAACAACATGCAGAAAGAAATTTGGAATTCTTGCTAGAAGTACTGCCTTGTGAGCTTTGAAGGGAGTATTGCCAACATAGAAAGTGATGTCGGTTTGGATTTCTTCTTTAAGAAGTCTGCAATAGAATAGAAACAACTTCACAAATAAGACAAAGGGATACTTGCAGATTGCAATACACTGCTGTATCTATCTTGCTTTGATTTATAGGGGCTTACAAATGACATAAAAGGAAAATAGAAAGAATTAAAAAAAAAACTCAAGCCCAATAACAATAAATTTCCTACCCATTGACATACTCTGGAAAACAACAATATAGCAATGATACAGCTGTAATCTACTCAGGAAAGGATCTTGCCCTACCATCATTCCCTAGTGGGAATGAACATCTTTGAAACATCTAGGTCTTGATGGCTTTCCTGGATGCTAACAGGATTTGGTGCAAATATGACTTCTAGTGGAGCACTTGTAGGAGAAAGAATGGCAGAATCTGGGGGCAGAGTGAAAGGAGGGCGCAGCCTAGAATCCCTACATGGCCACAAGACCTTTATCTAATTCTAACCAGAAGCTGATCATTAGTTGAGGAGATTCCTGTGCATAGGCTTTTAGCAATAAATCAACTTAACTGAGACCTCATCTCTTTTGTACTTAATAGCACAGGGATATCAAACTCAAGGCCCGGGGACTGGATCTGGCCTACGAGGTCGACCTGGAAACAGCAAAGGACTGGCCCGTAATACATCTGCCAGTGAAAATGGAGCCCACCCCCTCAAGCTCTGTTTTCGCTGGCAGAGGGTTGCAGGAGTCCATCACAGCCAAAAACAGAGCTCGGGAGCGTGTTTTTGCTAGCAGAGCACTTGGGCCACCACAGGCACCCCCAAAACGAGTGATGTTGAGCTGGCCGTGGCCATTCGGCCATGCCCCCCCCTCCCAAAGTCACACACAACCTTGATGCAGCCCTCAATGAAATTGAGTTTGACACCCCTGTAATAGCACTGTTCTCAAGTGGGATAGCTACAGAAAAAGCACATCCTCGTGGATCCTGAAGACAGCAAGGATGAAATTCAAATGGTTCATTCTCAACTAGATCTTATTAGACAAAGAAAAACTGCTAAGAGATGGTCCCACGGATAACCAGGTCCTGAGCTATGTGAGGCTTTAAATGTGACAACTGGCACCTTAAATTGTAACCAGAAGCCACTACAGCAGTTCTTATGATGGTGGCATTACTCAGACAAAGCAGAAAGCACTCTTAACTACTCAACATGATCTTCTAGGGCAGCCCTGGTAGAATGAGTTAACATCAACTGATGGAAGAAGTGACCAAGAATGAATGAATGGGTCTTCTAATTTAGGAATGGTCAAGGCTTTGAGAAACCTCCATAGCAAGAAAATCAAATTCTAGAGAATTTAGTTGAATGTACTGGAATGGTAAAGTGAAGGTCTAGAAAACATTAAAGTTTAGAGGGGATTTCATATCTCTAGTAAAATAAGAGACAATTGGTTTGGGTCAGGAATTCTAATGTATATTTTCAAATATTTTCTCTTTTCTAGTTCTAGCACAAATAGATCACGTGAGCATAGCTTCATCTTTATGCTGGACAAAATTTGCTCAAGCAGTGAAGTTACTAACATTAGTAGCAACTTTATCTTTGTCCTTATTGGGGCAGCAAAGAGCCTCAAATCAATCACATCTTCCTTTCCCTGAGCAACAGACCTCCATCTTGTTTACCTCTGCATCCCCTTTGGATATCCTCTTTTATATTTCCTGTCCTTTTTGGGGAATTTCTTTACTCGGTAAGGAAAGATGATATTGGGGCAGCCTTTCTTATTATACTATATGCATTTGCATTTTTAAAGTAAACTAATATACGAATTTGCCTTTTAAAAAGTAATGAAAAAAGCATAAAAGAGAGACAAAAACAATTTCCCACTTTCTTAATTATTATATAGCCCTGTAGAGGTGTCCCAAAACATGGCCAACTTAAGCTAGTTTCAGAGTTTGATATTTTCTACACTGAGACTATCTGCAAACTTTTAGGAGGTGCTCAGTTCAGCCTAAACCACTGTCATGTTCTTCGTGCCTTTCAAGTGAGTTATTTTAGATTCTTAAAAGAAATGAAATGGGAAGTGAGCAGGCTCCAAAGTGAAGCCCTAGTGCATATTCTTTATTTCCAGATATGTTTCTGCCCATTCACATATGTACATGCGCAGACAAAGTGAAAATGATGGAGCAAAATGCCAGAGTTAGGGTGAAGTGACAGAAAGGCTGATGGGGAGGTAATACACCAGTCTGCTTATTGTGAAAGTAATATATTATGAATGATCAGATTTGTCATTATCCCAAAATTCCAAACATATAAGTACAAAACAAAAAAGAAAAAAAAACACCACTTTGGATTTTTGCCTTCAATATTCCAGAACTGTATACCAGCTTCCATGTGAACCAAGCTATGTGTTCCAATGACAATCCAAATGCCTTTTCAGATAGATTGATGAACCCAACTGTTCTTCTGTATTGGTACCCATCATATGCCAAATTTTATATAGAACTCTACTGTGTTTTTTTCTCATCAGGCTTTAACATAGTCAATATTCATCAAATCCTATTGACTACTGTGGAGTTTTACTCATGAGCCACTTTACATCTGCTGCTACAGGCTTCACTTCTTAAGGTTGCAGGTGCACTGCTCAGTGTATTTCCAAAAGTCAGTTGTTGGGAGACACATACAAGAAGGTACTATTGTCTTTTGTTTGAGGGGTTCCCCTGGGTGTCTTGTTGTTGTTTTCAGAGACAGAGAAACTACTGAGGAATTATCTCCCTTTTGTATAATGTGGCTCCTGATACTTTAGCAACGGTTGGTTGCCAAGCAGAGGAAAACCTTTGCTTTTCTGTATGGTGGCAGTAGATCCACCCCAATCTGGACAAATACTGTTTCAACCAGCATTCTTTTCCTCACTCAATCTTCAAAATATCACATTTTCTTCTCCAAATAGGGCCAGAGAAGAGAAAGTGAGCTTCCACAACCGATCCTCTTATGACTATAAAAAATCAAAGAAAACCCCGGGTAGATGTGATGTTTACTGACTGCACGTGAGAATGCATTTGACTCGGTGGGGGTTCAACCCTGGGACCCCCAGCAAATCCAGGGTGTTTTTTTTTCACTTCGACTTTGCTGCAGTGACACACCCAGGAGGGTTTCACAGACCTCCTTTTGTGAAGGGGTAATGTGCAAAACAGCTGGCGTCCCAGTGACATCCTGGGGTTTTGGTGTTTTTTTTTACCTTTCCATATCGCGTCTCAGTTGCTCCGTCACCAACTCTTTCAGCCTCCGCCTTTCCGCGGAACCCTTCTCGCCGCCTTTTCTTCCCGATTCTTCCCGGGGACCTCCGGAGCCCCTGCAGACCGAGTCCCCCACACAACGCGCCATGGCGTGAATTAAGAACCAGCAAGCGGTGGGGCGGCATAGGCTCTTTTGGCCTGGAGATCGGAGGTGTCACACCCGTGGCGGGGTTTACTCATAAGCAGACGGCTCCTCCAAACGCCGGCCTTCGAAGGACGGCGGAACCCCCCTTTTGCGCTAAACGCTTCCCTTTGTTGCCCACTCCTAACAATCGCACCGCTTCGCGTTCCCGGCTATCGCGCTTTGCTCCGGCGAGGGGGGGGGGGGTATGGCTTGGAACGAGCAGCAGTTTCATTAACGCCGGAAACATGTTCTGTCCGAGTCCTGTCGAAGACCGTCCCGCTTCATTCTCATTGGGCAAAGCGGAGAGCCGTAGACCAATCGCGGTATGCCGTCCTCAAAAGGAACGGCCAAAGCCCCGCCTCCCCACTGTTTACCGTCCTTTGAAACACATGGCGGGGGGAGGGAGAGAGAGATCGATACCGGTAGATAGATATAGAGAGATAGACAGACAGAAAGCAGACGCAGATATAGATGTAGAATAGATATATACGAATTGAAATTATACATCCATAAATCATTTCTGTTCACAGAAAGGATCTTATATAAACGGAGCTGGACGGGAAAAGAAAACCAACACGGAAAGGCACTCCTTTCGTTTATCTATGGAGATTCTCAGTCATCCAGGTCATGGTTGTCCTAAAGGTGCGTTTTCAAGAGGCAGATGGACTTTCTGGTTTTTCTTTGTAGACGTTTCGCTTCCCATCCAGGAAGCTTCTTCAGCTCTGGGACTGGATTTAAATCCTTCCATTCCCCACCATCCAGTCAGAGCTGAAGAAGCTCCCTGGGTGAGAAGCGAAACGTCTTCAAAGAAAAATAAGAAAGTCCAGTTGCCCCTTGAAAAAGCACCTGTGGGAACACTCTTTTCATCTTTTTCCTTTTTATTAATGTAAACCACCTAGATTAGCCCCATGACGAGATAGGCGGCAAATAAATTCAACAAATAAAATAAATTTTAAAATGTGAGAGCTGTATAGCTGTATGAAGTTTGGGGTGGGTGGAAAGAGATAACTTGAGGGGTTTTTGTTGCTCTCTCAGCTTAGTTGTTTTCTTGCAGACATTTCATTACACAAACTAGGTAACATCATCAGTGCTGATAGATACTGTAATAATCCATTGGTAGAGATAATACTGGATGAATCTGGCTCTGGAATAAAAACTAAGAGTATGAGAATCTGTCACTACATTATGATAAAGTTACATAATACAGCAGTCCCATAATCTCATTCACAAGGATTTTTGTCCATTGTCTAGCGTGAAAGGCATTAAGGATCAACTATTCACAGAAAAACCATGGCAAGGCTCATGAAAAGCAAACCACAAACACACTGACACTAATTTGAATGCCTTTAATCCTATATTTGCAAGATTTGATGACTGAGCTTGTCTCTCTATTATCTTATTTCTAAGAGGTGGATTGAGAAAGGATAGGGAAAGTTTTCAGTTATTGTTAATTCAACTGTTAAGTTTCAAGTTGAGATGTCATAACAACAACAACATTCCTGCTTCACTTTAGCTAAGAATTCTTGAACTTCCAATGTTGATGAATGTGTCCTCGGTAATCAAAACTGATCTATATGATTGCCTGGCTACTCATTGCATTAGGTTCCAAACAGGCTTGGAATGTTTTGAGAAAACAATACGTCAAAATTTGTTGTAGATATATACCATTAGAATTTAAATGTCTCTGACTCTTTTATCATATACTAAGTTTGCAGGCTGGTCATACCCATGTGTAGATAGAAGTAAAAGTCATCATACTGAGTTATTTTTCAGAAAATCACATTTTGGACTTTTTTGTATTAACTGGTTACCTCAGGAAAACTTTATATTTATTTTTAAAAATAAAATGACAACAATGGTAATAATAAATTAGATAAACTAGTTATTGTGATAGTGATCATTCAGATAAGGAGCCTAGGTGGCGCAGTGGTTAGAGTGTTGAACTGCAGGCCACTTCTGCTGATTCAATCTAGCGGTTCAAAT
>JANHFL010001610.1:5757-23571 GCA_032468155.1 Oxyrhabdium leporinum | reverse complement strand
GAGAAATACTTTCGATCCTGGGAATCCATCTCCATTCAACTGGCAGGCATTTTCAGAGGCTGAAGTTCCCAGGGTGAATGTGGAAAGTGGCGGGGACCGTGGGGCGGGAAGATAGCTAGGCCGTGTGGGGATGCAGTGCCGGGTGGGAAGCAAAGCAAGCGGCGGTGGCAGGCAAGCTCCGGGGACTGGGGGGGGCAACTAGCTAGGCCGCGCGGGGATGCAGCACCGGATGGGAAGGGACAGGAAGGCAAGCGGCAGCAGTGGCTTACTTATGCAGGCAGGCAGGCAGATCAGGAGCAGTTGGGCCTCAGGCAGATCCTCGTGGGAAGGCCGGCAGAGACACTGGGGCAGGATGAGCAGGGGGCAGGGTGAGCGGTGAGCAGGCAGGTAGCGGTGGGGCCAGCCGGAGGTGATATTTGCCGGTTTTCCGAACCAATCAAAATTTTCCCTACCGGTTCACTCGAACTGGTGCGAACCGGCTAGATTTCACCTCTGGTTAATGTTAGGATATGCAAGTATATAAATAACTGATTGCTCAAAACTGACAGTGGAAGGGACTATCGTACTTAGTTCAGACTATTGAACTCACATGCATTGACTTGGTTGCTGTAAGACGGCTTGCTGTATTTAAAGCCCATAGCACATGATTATGGCTCTTACGTACTTATATCATTCTGTATCATCCAAATCCAGAAAGTCTTGAAGGCAACATTGTATTTATAAAAAATAAGATTGATTTATTAACTTGATGCAGTAAAAGGAACTGACCTGAAAAGATTTCGATAGTGATTAATGGGACCAGTTAGTGCTCCTGGTTGGGAAAATACATAAAGATAAGCTTCAATGTCTTCTACTGTTAACCCACAACTTTTCTTTCCAATTCTACTAGAATGGCTGGTAAAGATGTTTTTCAACACCTGTATCAATATATAAGCAAATAAATACAAGATTTTAAAAGCTTCCCAAAATGATTAAGGGTTGAGGGTAATGCAATCCAAGCATAACTCCCACAAGGGAAAGACATCAGCAGGTTCGACAGACTTTCAAAATTTGCAGAAATATATTGATTTTGCGGAAGGACATTTCCATGCAGCAACTGGTTTCAACCCAAACCCTCAAGATTGCACTTGTGCTGCCCATAGGAATCTTGATTGCTGTGGAATCTATGGTAGTTCAGGAGTGCTCTCTCCAATTAGCCAAAGAGAGAACATCAATAATGTTTGCCCTCTTAATCCTAATCTCATTGCATTTGTTTTTATTGCGAAGAAAAAATGTTGTGTGGAGAAAGGGCAAAACCCACCAGGAAGGATAGATGAGGGGGAACCGGGACAAAGCAAGAATCCACGCCAGCAGGAAACAACCTGCAGCTCCAGAGGAAATTGTCAGGATTTTCTCAGTCAATACTAGAATTAGAAGCTTCACTGAAGCTTCTAATTCTACGCTAAAGTTTCATATTAAAGCTTTGTAAGTACAGATAGTCCTTGAGTCATGACCACTAATTCAGTGACTATTCAAGGTTACAATGGCACTGAACAAGGGAGATTTAAGAATAGTCTTTGGAGTTCTGGCTGTCACACCATCCCACAGTCATGTGTTCACAGTGAGCTGCGGTCACATGGTCATGATTTCCTATGTTCCCTGCTAGCTTCCCACAACAATGTCAATGGGGAAGTCAGCAAGAAGCCAGAAACTATTGATATTTTTGCCTGTCTACACTCTGGTGCATCTGCTTACAGCACCCCTTTGCCCCTTCAAGCAAAGATTCACGTAGAACATGCTGTTGTAATCCAGAGGACAGATAGAGGATGGATTCCTGAGTTACTTATTTAGTCAAACTTCATGCATATGAAGTATTCCTATACCCACATGTCACAAAACAAATATTTGAGGTATGCATTTTAACTCCAATATTTTAATGACTGTTAAATATTAAAAGCATACTTTTCATATCTGCATGTTTTTCCTTCAATAGTGCATGAGAAGTAATCCAAAAGGATCATGGGAAGTCACCCATTCTTTAACCATACTCACCTTAAAATCATTTATTGAAAATATAAGTTCTGGAAGCCATGGCATTTGGAAGAAATAGTAGTTGGCAGATTTAATCATCTGTGATGGATGTTGCACAATGTATTCTTAAAAAGAAAATCATGAGTTAAAAATGAAAAACTATGGTCTTTGAATTATGTTCCGTTATATTAATCTTTTGAAATAAGGAATTCTTAATGTGAGTAGCTCAATTCTGTACAAATTTACCACAATACAAATCCAAATTTATTCAGTCCATCTTATTATTACTAATACTATAATCAAGATTGCATCCCCAATTCTTATGTCAAATATTTTTCTTCATACAGAAGCAAAAAGAGCTAAAATGTGTGTGTTTTAATTTAACACACTGAGATCCTGCATTGGGGGTTTTTTTTAAGGAACTGATAATGAAGATAAAAGGTGATGAGGAAATAGAAAGAATCAAAAAAGGGTTGGGAGAAAAATATAAATTCTTAATCTGGATAAATAATAGTTAAATAATCCTATTTAACTATTCTCAACTGCTGCTCAAATACCTCTTCCATAGGGAAGCATTGGGAATTTTTTTCTGGAATATTTCACCCTACATCCCTAACTAGTATATGGACCATTTTTGCATTCAGTGCTTCTTTATTAGCTGACTTTATTCATTATACCAAATTTGGTCCTGTTTTATTCAGTTTTCAAAGTTATCCTGATAATGGATAGATGGACAGAGTCCCAAGTGTATTTCCATAATTTGTTTTCAACATTATGCTGAGTTGGAAGAAATAATAAGATATTGCAAATACATCTGGAAAAATTTTGCTGTTTGAAAGATAGGAACTAAGTTCCATAGCCGTGTTCTGTAGATGTTCCTATGAATTGAAAAAAATAGCTAATAGGTCCACAATTTAAACCAGATTTCTCTGGGAGACCCTTTCAGATCCATGAGCTTCAATGCAAGAATTGTCCAGTCAGTGTCACCATTACTAAGAATTCTGGAGCTGAAGACTATTGACAGGCATCAAGATTAAGAAACATAGATTATAACATCAAACTGGTAGAAGAAGCAGAAAAATAGTCAAAACAATGAAGCCATGTAGTTAGATTTTTATCCTGCTTTTTATCTGTCTGTCTGTCTGTCTGTCTGTCTATTAATATTTTTATATTATACATACTCCCACATTTATTTATTTTCAGTATTACTGCCTCATATTTTCCCTAGAATAACAACTAGCAGAACCCAAATTTGGTAATAGGATTCACTGGTCTTAAAACAATTTCCCCTGATCTGGTGCCTTCCAGATGTGTTTGGATGACAGTTTTCCAAATTCCCCATCAGTATTCTGGGAAGTACAGTCTTGGCACATCTGGAGGGAAGGACATCTTTCAGTACATTTATACTCACACATCCCCCCACATATAGTCAAACATTTATACATACATACAAATACAGAATACACAGCTATTAATTAGGACAAGCATAACTTGGGGAAACTAAAGTACTCTACAGTTCTGTATTTTTTCCAGGCAGACAAGGTCTTTGTCAGTTTTTCAGCACATTCAAGAAATTACGGGATAAAACAATATGTATAAGTCCTGTATATGTCATTCCTGTTTATTTTGCTTCAGTTTGCTAAACTAAACAATTTCTTATTTATGATTATTATATTAGGATCAGGCAGATGCAACTTCAAATTATCACATAACTTTGTGCTAGTGATTTTGGCCTAATAATTCTCTCAGCTCTCCAATTTAAGCTACTTGAAGTAAATGTAGGACATATATAAATGATGAAGATGGCCAAATACAAGCTGCTATTTTTTAGAAATATTTGCACTGCATGTTTTAATGTTGCAGCTTTTCTTTTAAACTCACCTGTAAAAACGGAGGGATGCGGAAAATTCACAACAATAAGCTTTGTCACCATTTCTGGATAACAAATAGCAACTAGCCAAGCAATCATTCCACCCCAGTCGTGACCAATCAGCACACACTTGCTGTATCCTATTGTTTAAAAATAGATTTTTGACAGATGTTTATCAACAGTTTCACGCAAATAAATTATCACATCAAAGGAAATGACAGTGGATTTTGCAGTATACTTGCAAACAATATCTCACATTTTCCCCTTTTGGCAAATGATTTACACCACCAGATGCAGGTGATCTATTAATAAACTTTTCAAGAATCATAGCTAGCAACCTAGCAAGAACAAGGTGAGAAATTTCAGTGTTTTTTCTAATGTGCCTGAAATTTCTACTTTCATCCTTTGTAACCAGAGAATATTTATAATTCTCACCACCTGGTTTTAAATATGGTTTGCAAAAAACTAAGTAGAAAAGAACGAATTAATACTAATTAATATTTACTCATATATTAGGTCATAATTAGATGATTCAGTCAGAAAAATGTTTGAGATGATCCTTTGAATATTGCTTAAACAATACAAATCCAATGACATTTTGGAGCACAGTATATTGTTTGGGCAATTATATTTTGTCTAAATTTATAGGATCATGAATGATATTAATTTAGGAAATAATACATGATAACTCTTTCAAGCTGCAGTAGTAGTACATTAAGAGTGTATATGCCACCATTCCTTTTATGTCTGCCTCTAACTCTCTTGCCATATAGTGTTTCAGTCTTCCATGTGATTAAAAAAAAAGAAAAAAATGCCCTTATTTGATTAAATCTAAGTTTTCCAAAGCTATTTCTTTTATGGGATTGCAGGTATAGATGTGGTATGTTTATGGTGAGATTTAACTGTATCTTTTAAAAACCAATCTATTTTAGTAGTTTGTTAATAATTTTTTGTTAAAATATATCTTCAGAATTATTATCTCCCATGATTTCAGATATGCTGACTTAAGTTAAAGGTATTAGGAATTATTCAGGCATGAAATATGTGCCTTAAACTATACTTATCTCAGTAAAATGTTCTGTGTATGTCAGAACATTCTATGTGCTTTTTAGCTGGAGGGTCATGCATGCTGACTTCATAGATAGTCTTTAAACTAAGATTATTCACTTGAATAAAACAGCATGAGCATACTTGGTAAAGCTGGAGTTTGGTTGGACCTGGCCAAAATATGTCAAAACTAACTATTACTTACCTATTAAGAGAAAAATTTTATACATGTATAGGTACATTTAAGCTAATCTATGCCTTGCCTATCTTACCAAAATATATTATGTGGAAATTTCAATTGACAAAAGTAGGTGATTGGCCGCAGAGGTCCCTAAGCCTCAGATGATCAATAGAACCTGGGCAAATCCTATCATCAATGAAGCACTGTAGATCATGTATATGGCAAGATATGTAGCAGCAGAAAACAAACACTACTTTAAATCCAGGACAGCTATTTATCAATTTAAGTTGGTAGGCAAGGAATTAAATCAAAGGTTACCATGCAAATCTGACTTTTAGAAAGAGCAGGCCACCTCCTTGCCAGGGTTAATAGTAGATGAGGATAAACTTTAGTTTTATCCTTTGTTGGTTTCCTTATGTTTTCTTTTATTTCCTGACCTCAGAACATCGACGTCTTATTCTTTTTCTTTATTTTTTTCTAATATGGTTTATCCTCAAAAGAAAATAATAAGGTGCACCAACTGAACATTTACCTTAATTATAGACCTTGGAGAAATGTTCCAGTTTACATTGTTTCTAGGTGAGAGGAACAGTTGTGGGTGGTTTGATAGCTGTGTAGCTAGCATATAAAAATAAGCATATTACATTGAACTTATAATTTACTAAGTCTATGATTGTGCTCAATGAGAATGTTATCCTAAAGTGCGAGGTTGCATTAAATGAGATTTTGACTGTAAATAAATATAATTACTGAGTTACTGATATTTCCCCTAATCTGCATTCCAATTAGCAAAAACATTCAAAACCTTTTTGTTTTGTTTTTATCTAACAAGAGATTAATTTGCATCAAATCTAATCTTTTGCGGGGAGGGGGGAGTCTTCATCCTTTGGGGAGAAAACCAGAATCCAGCAGAACTTCCCTATCGTGGGAAGAAGTAATGAGGTGATATTTGGCTTTGCCCCTCAGCCCAAAATGCTAGACCTCAGTTTCAAGAAGATAGCAAATTGCAAAGAAATAAAATTGTCTATGCCTTCAGTCTACATCACGATTATCCAATTCACAGCATGACTGGTTTATGCTCTGGAGCTTCATTGTCTGAAAGGACCATTCCGCACCCATTTAAGCATTGGCATGTGAACTCTAGATATACAAAATTAATTAAATGGCTAAAAATCCCCAATGGTTTTTTTTAAAAAGAAACAACAAATTGTAGGAACTAAATTTACAGCAAGGAAATAATATATGCTCTATACATGCACATCAACAATCACCTCAAAAAGGACTTTGTTAAAGGAAATATATTATCATCTAGCTACTCCCTTTTCCAGGGTTATTATAAATTGAGCAGCAAGGCTGCTATTCACACACCAAGAGACTCCAAGATATCCTTTATATCAGTAATCAGACAATCCAGCTTGTAATTCTCTCGGTGGGTGGGAGCATCTGTTTCTCCATAACCTCTCAAATCCAGGGCCACCACTCGATATTCACTCTTAAATTCACGCATTTGATGTCGCCAAGAGTACCTAGTAAAAAAGAATAAAGTTTTGCTTCATACTATGTAATATTTATAAGCTGTTCTAAATTACCTTTGCAAAAGCAATTCATATAGGAAGCACAAAATGAAACCATAAAACTGAAGACAATAAGAACATTTACACTAGTTAATAAAATTTAAAAGATATAAAACCCCTGTAAAATCAGGACAGAATCAAACTGTAAAAAACTGAATTACTTGATGGTTTCTTGTAATGATTGTCACTATCAAAATTTTAGCTGAATGTGATAAAACCATGGTTCATTTCATACATAAACTAAACCAAAGTTTTAAAAATTATGTCTTGTTGAATAAATCACCATGACCTGATTATACATAGCATGACTCTATTAAACTAATACCTACACATTTTTCTAGTTTTTAATGCATACATATTACTAATTGGAACACCAGAGAGAAGCAAACTGGAACCAATTTGGCAACAAAAAAAAGAGAACTTTTAAGTTGATCAAAGTAGCTTTCACAGGAGTTGGTTGTTTTAGCAGGATTGGTTGATTTAGCACTAGCTGCAGATGTGCTTCTAATATATTCCCTGGATACAAAATAAATATTGCAATGATACAGTATTTTATCATCCAATGAACATTATTTCATTCTTGCAGTTTTAATACTGCCTTTGAAGACTCAGCTACAATAGTTAATTTTCCAATCAACAGAACAGAAGAACAGAGTTAGAAGGGACCTTGGAGGTCTTCTAATCCAACCTCCTGCTCAGGCAGGAAACCCTGTACCATTTCAGACAAATGGCTGTCCAATTTCTTCTTAAAAACTTCCAGTGTTGGAGCATTCACAACTTCTGGAGGCAAATTGTTTTAACTGTCAGGAAATTTCTCCCCAGTTCTAGGTTACTTTCACTTTCATTGAACCTTATACAATCAGATATAATTAAGGGAGATCTATTCAGCTAGGACTGTAATTCCTTTTGAAGGAGATTCTTTCTGGACTAATAGTTCCCTGTCCTCAAACTACTCTCATGAACTCTCTGAAAATAAATATAACCATAAAGATAGCTAAGTGCTGAGGTATTAATGGCTTTCAGTAGCCCTGGGGGATCTTGAAAGAGGGACAGCAATAAGATGCAAATATAGCTGTTTTCTTTATCTTTCTTCCCTTCAAAAAATAACAACAATGCACAAAAAACAAATATCTGGGCCAGAAATATTGGTCTCGAGCATTTTGTTGGGAAGAGAATTATTTTTTTCAGAAGCAAAACAAAAGAGTAACATGTTCACATATTGCAATCAATGGAACATATCAAATGTGAAACCAAATAACTTCATACTTAGCATACTTTCTAAGATTTTATTAGTATTTATTTAACATTATTCAGTCGATTTCAGCCATCCTTTTTCCAATGAAAGGAGTTTCTGATTGAATATTATGGAATAATGTCATAGCGGTCAAAGTGAAATCAATCACCCAGAAAAGGACTTTTTACTCTATAGGTTCAGTTGGAGACTGATTTGATTGCTGGGCTGAATCTAAATGCCACAATGTACTGTACCCTTCAGGTTCTATGAAGATCAAAACTGTTGGAGCATTTTTACCACTTGTATACTCAGGAAAAAACTCTGTATTACAAAATAGGAAATCTACTGAGAAATGAATTGCGCAAACAAAAGGTAGATGCATTGCTTAATTATTTATTTGCAATATTTATTAATTATTAATGAATAATGCTGTTCACGTTTAGTAGCACGATCACAATTGAACAAGGCTATAGGAATAGCACAAATAAAAAAGCTTGGGCTTTATATATCAAGGATATAAGAAATACTTGGGTATATCTCACAACCTGCTTACTTTTCTTTTATATAATATTGTAACCTAGAAATAGTACTGAGTAACATTTGTTTCTCTGTAGATACTTAATATATGTAATATTTTGTGCAAATCTCTTTGTAACAAGATAAATATTTCTTATCTATCCCATTGATAAATTCAGGATCTCCTATTGCAATCTCTTAACTGGGCAAGATGTGGGGTGTGAGAAATTTTTTATACTCCATCATGCAACAGCTGAAGAAATTCCAAGCCCACAAGTGGAAAATGTGACTAGATTACTGAATTTGGAGATTTCTGGAACGTTCCCAACAACCATAGATCCACTCTGAAGATGTGACTGGAATCTGATACTGTTCTTTGTTTGGCGATAGGCTCATATTCTAGCAAATGTTGGAGACTTGAGGGAACACAGATAATATACAGTGTGTGTTGTTTTCTTGGTTACCATGGTGAATAGAATAATATTCTAGAAATATCTTTTAGAAATGTTTTTGCTTTCTCAAGGAGAAATTGTTTCATGAATACCCAAGGGTGCTATTTCTGGAAATCAACTCTTGCTCAATATTGGCATCTTCTACATCAGCGTATTATTATCATCATCAATATAGTTTTAGTACAGAATCTTGATAGACAGAATACACATTTATGCTGAAGTCATATGTTTTCCCAGTGTCATGACCACTGCTGGGAATACAAATGCCATATAGTTAGCTACTTAAGTCTCAGCCTGGATGAAATATGAACAGCACCAGAAAATGAGGTTTTCTCCTACAGGCACAGTCAGGCGGTCTGAGCAACACTCTTTACAGCATACAGAGAAACTGAGCCAAGAGCTTTCTCTCAGCCTGCCTTTATACTTTGATTTGTTTATGTATCTAAAATAGTCCCATGCTGGCTTTCATCTCATCAAAAATTCATATCCTAATGCAAATATAAGTATAAAGCAGTAAAGCAATATTTAAATATAGGTGCCAAGAGAATTTCCTCAGGAAGAATATTCCATAATGAAGGCACCCTAGTGGAATCCCTCCCACCCTTGCTTCCTTGGGACTGAATTACTTCTAGCTCAGGGCCCTGATAGATGATCCTAATGCAAGAACTCCATCAGTACTGCTCTAATAAATTTTTCCTATGAAAACTGCGCATATCCTCCAAAAGAGATTTCAGAACACACAGGAACAACTTTTTCCAGTTTTGTGTAGCTGCCTTGGAAATCGCTTTCGATTGTTCCTGCAGTAGCTGGAGATTTTTTTCACAGTGAAGTCAAGTAGTTGAGAATACATACATGCCTAGAGTCAGTAAGGAGCACCCTTCAAAGGAACATGTCAGCTTGGAAAAAGACTACTATGGCTTTAAAGATTCAGAGTGAGTTGCTTCATGCAGGCTCCCACATATTCTGAAGCACCTGCTTTTGAAGGATTTACACAACCCTACGACCCCTATGTATTATGAATGAACTGAGCACAGGACCGAGTCTATTACTCTTGTTATGTACGTTATAAGATACTTATAAGCAACAGTAAGCAGTTAATTTTTATCTTCATATCTTCTGTACATTTACTGGCTATTTAGCTTGCCCTAAATTTAGCCTTGGAACATTAGCTTTTAAATCCTGTTACATACACAGGTTGCTGTTGCAAAACTAATTTAATTTTAGATTACTTCATCTAAAAATGAAGAATTTCTTTCAGGGTTATATCCTCTTAAAAGATAATTATTTCAGCTTGTAATTTCAGTAATGGGAACTTCTAAACAAAATCTAATAACTACACAAATAGCATGCTTTCAGCAGGAGCATTTTATGCTGTGATTTCTCTATAATAACTGTACGTCCTCTTTAACTTTCTAAATTATTTCAATATTGTCGGTACGAAGGTGTGCTGAAGCAACATAACAGTTCTATTTATATTAATGGTGTGACTAAAAGCATTTCATGTCATGAAATTGGTTAGATAAACAGGTGGGTAGGTGTTGTTTTCCAGTCACTCAATGGAGCTGGATCCTCAGTTGAAAACAGGATTATTGATCCAGTACATAAAGGTAGAAACGCAAGTCATATCAATTAGAATAAGCAAGCAAGCAAGCAGGGAATTTACCAGAACTCTGGAAAGCCATGAAGAAGCAGCATAAGAGGTTTACCCCTCTCTCCGGCAGCTACATAGTGGAATCTCAGCCCAGAATCCTGAAAAGGAAAGGGAAGACAGATTGCATTTTTACATTTATATATAATACTTAGGAGTTGCAAAGGCTCAGCAGTTAAAAACGCTGAGCTTGTCAGCTGGAAAACTGACAGTCTAGGTGCGAGACCCGAGTGCTGTGCAACCAGGTGAACTCCCGTTCCTGTCTCAGCTCCTGCCCACCTAGCAGTTTGAAAGCATACAAATGCGAGTAGATTAATAAGTATCACTGCAGTGCTCCCTTGATCAAGAAAAGGAGATGAGCCCTAGAGTCGGACATGACTGGACAGGGAAACCTTTACCTTTTATATAATATTTATATGTTTATATTCATGGAGAAAAGCAATAACAAAAACTAGATTGGCAGTGTTAGTAATCAAGCAGCACGCAAACAGATCAAACTTTTCCTGTTATCATTAAGACAGGGTTGCCATACTTGCGGCCTGCGGGCTGGATGCATCACATGCTGGCTATGCCCGGTTTAGCAAAGGGGAAAAAAAGTCACGATATGTCACGTGATGACGACGTGGCAAAGCGAGTCTGACACCCTGATTTAGACCTTAAATGTATTTTGTTCTCCTGGTTCTCAGTCTGTGTCTGTATGTGTGCAGTTTGAGTTGCAGTATCTGGTATTGGTTTATTGTTACTCTAAGCAGGTACTTTCTTAAATGATGTACGTAGTCTCCCCTTTCATATAAATTATAGCTCATACAGATATATATACATATAGATATTTATAATATGAAGAACATTGGAGTGACACAACAGATTTACTATACTTGTGAGAATATGTGTCCCTACTGCATCTAAAGTAGGTACTCCACAGTTACTAGTTTAATGACTGCAAGTGCTGCTGCCACAAAAAAGTTATTGTAGAAATTTATCCAAATACCTCCAGAGAGTAAATGAGCAGAGGAGCAGAAGCCCATTTCAGGGTTGACTGCTATATTAGGACTTTGCACCAAGGAGATAACCAGATTAGAGGAACCGGTTTCAATAGAAATGGCAGATTGCAAAAGCGCTGTGTGAAAAAGAGAGCTAATGGGTACCAGTAACAATATTTTGCAAACACTGCCCTCTAGCATTCTGTAACGAGGTCTCTGCAAAATTAAACGCATCTGTGATTAAGTATTCAGCAGGATGCTGCAACAACAACAGTATTGTACTGGCTTCCCACAAAGGCAACAAGACGATCTGTGGCATGAAAAAGACCGACACTTTTTCTATAGAACCAGCTTTTGTGAGCTGTCACTTATTTCACCAAACATATACTTATTCGGATTTATATACTCCATCTACACATTCTCAGATCTGGACCCTTATTTATTTTACAGCATTTACCAACTGCCTCAATCTGAGTGACTCTGAGCAGCATACAAGAGCAAATGAATACTCAGAAGAGCCCAAAAGTTCAAATAATGCCAACACATAATTAATTGCACAGGGGGAGAGAAAATAAAAATTAAGGGGAAGAAAACAACGTTCCATCACCGAAATTCAGCAGTAAAACGGCCACATTTCAGCAGCACAATTTTGGGCTGTTTTTGAAGATTTGCAGGATTTTGATGGAATTAATGGTACCTTGTTTCATAAGAGTCTCCTTGTACCTCTTTGGACCCTTATTTTAGAGGAGTGGGGGAACCTGCAAAAATCAGGTTTTTTTGTGGTCAGATATAACCTTAGTTTGCCAGGAGATTGCAAATGAAGTCCTTAGTATGTTTTGTAAACAGCTATGGGCCTAGACTGGGGAAATCCTAGCTTTAAGTTTCTGGTCAGCTATAGTGGTTTTACTGTGGGCCAGTTACTTTCCTAAATCCATCCATCTCAGAGGGTTGTTGATGGGAAAAGAGTGGGGGAGGTCCTCATATAATTTGCATTTAGCTTTCACAGAAAATACAGGATCTATATGCCATGGCTACATAAATAAAATCTTAGTAACATAAACCACAGCTTAACATGAGAGCAGAATACATTCAATATGTATTTGTAACCTCATAAACGCAAGGTTTCTTCTATTCCATCAGGTACCCAGAACCAATAGAACCAAATTTTTTACCCAAATTTTGTTTTGTGAATAGCTACAGTTCATAAGATACACAATTGCCTCTATTTCCTGAAGATAATTTATCCCAATGTCACCGTAACATTCCGGGTACTGGATAAAGTTAGCTGTAGGCCATGCACAATTGTGCCATAATAAACATGTAGTGAAACCTGGATGGAAAACATTACTTGATGTGGGAGGAGATGCATGACCATTAAATCACAAATTACACAATTTGCATAATGACATCATGATGGGAGTTACCTAATTACACTGTATTGACCCGAAGGATGTAATTTGCAGCATTTGTGCAATAGTGCCTTTATGCAAGGGATAGTAATAGCTATGAATGATGAGACATTAATGTAAAATTAATGTAGATTGATCTACCTAATCTGAACTTCTTCAAATGCATCTATCCATTATTTGGGGGGATGTCTGGACAGAAACCTGGCCCATTACATCAAAAATCCCTTGAAATCAAAGGTTTACTGTAATAGTTTTTAAAGTACCACAATCCGCTGCTGTGGATAAACATGGTTTCTTCTCTGGATGCTTTTTATGGATCATAGGGATGTTCAAAAACCTGCTGTCTCACTCATCCTGTATGGTTATTTTTCATACTCTTTCAATTCAAACAAACAAGTTCTCTGCTGAGGCTGCTAATAAGGACACCAACTGGGCACTGTGAATTCTTGTCTGTTAACAATTATCTTAAGAGCTTCTATTCACTGCATGCTGACATCAGACAGCTGTGAAAAGACTACCACCCAGATGCAATGCAAAAATGTGTCCTAGGTTTTTGCACTGGATAATTGCAAGATATCTAGGAAGCTGACTTCTGCTTCCTTCATATGGGAAACTGAAGTTTGGGGTACAATTATAGTATAGAACTGTAATTACCACACCGAATCATTAAAAAGACTAAGACATCTTTTCAACAGATTTTAAACAAGATATTCTTATCCTGGCTGTTCCCCATTGCTGGTTTATGAAGGGGATGACATTTTGTTAAGCATCCATACTGGTTCTTCACAAAACTATTTCCTGTAAGTCTTTTTACTACAAATATTTACATATATAATATAGTATTTACATATTCAAGTGCATACAATAGCGCTGCTTTGCTCCGTGCATTAACCTACAGTTTTGATTTATTGCATGGTATGAACTCAACCAAATATGCTTTGTAAAACGAACACAGCCTAGTGTATATATGCTCAGTCAGACACGACAGAAAATATAGTGTATTATGGCAAAATGTGTTGTGTGAATTCAGTTTATTACATAGACCATGGTTAAAGAAATCATGGCTTTGCAAGTTATTAGAACAAAGCCCCAGTGTTAAAATTCATTTTATGCCAAGGTAATTCAGTTTTGGATATTTTTAAAACTACGGAATGCATTCTTACTATGAAAATATACGCAGAATTTACAGTGCTCCTCCAAAAAAGTATTCAAAATCAGTATTTGTAACACAGTACACCATTTTGAGAAAAGTATTTATGCAGTGCATTAATTTAAATGAAATCATTTTTCTCCATTAGGCTTTATACCCAGTTCTGGACACATATGTTTAGGAAAGGCATTTACAAATAGGAATGCATATAACCAAGGAGAACAACAAAGATAATGACAAGTACTGATGATGTTACCTAGTTTGGGTAATGAAATGTCTGCAAGAAAAAAAGCAAGCTCAGAGAGCATCAAGGACCGTTTTAAGATAATGAGGGCCCAGAAGGAAAATGCTATAAGGAGCAATTGGAAGCATAGAATATGTTTAGCCTGGAAAAGGAAAAAAAAAACCTGCAAGAGTTTTGGTAACTTTCTTCAAATATTTGAAGGTCACAAAGAACATAGAACAAAAAAAGTTTAAATAACAAGTTGATTTTGACTGGATATCAAAAACTATTCCTAATGGTAAGAGCTGATCAGCAATGGAACAAATTATCTTGAAAGCTTCTGTGCTAAAGGCATTTAAAGACAGGCTGGAGAGCTATCTATCAGGGATGCTATAGTAGTACATTCTTGCACTGACCAAGTAATGGACTAGATAATTTCCAACGTCCCTTACCTTCTACCGGTATGACTGTAATAGTGTATGAGAAAGGCCTTGAAAGATGGATGAAGAATTGTTGCCTAGAGGACAGTCAAATAACAGAAGGGACAGCTGCACAATGGGTGGAGAAAGAGGCTCAGAATGGATCCTTTCTCAGGCTGTAAAGGAGATAGTGGAGATTTGTACTTTCAGACTTGATTCTATTAATGTAGTCTTACAATAAAGTAGAATTAGCTCATCTGATCACGTTTCTTATCTGGTGTACCTGGGAAGGCTCAGAGTGACTCTATGAAATTCCTCTCAACAGTTAAACATAAGGAGTCTGTTTCAGCCAACTGACCATACCATGTGATTGATGGTAGATGTAGTTTTAGTAGTTAGCTTCTATTGGTTCACATCTATTCTCTGTCATGTCCACATATGGTTTTGCATATTTTAAAAAAAGAATTTACCTTGTATTAAAAAAAAACCTAAGTAAAGAGATAAATATTTAAAAATATATTGAACAACTCTATTTCACTTAATCTGAGTTTTTCTAATGGCAAGGGCTACACTAAAGAAACAGATCACCATACAAGTTGGTTTGTGTGGGATTCTGAATTGGAATAACTGCTGTTGCATTTAGAATAAATGATATGAGCCACTTATTGTAAAACTACCATTGCAATAAACCATTTTTCAGTTGTTTAAAAAAGAGAGATGTTAAATGAAAACAGGTTTTTGTTCAGAACTTCTGACCAGCCTGCTATGGTTTTAAAACCCTCATATCAATCTAAATTATTTATCCTTTCCATTATAGATATTTTCTCCTTAGTGACTATGTGACTTTATATCCATTTTTATTAACAGCTATTACACTGAATTGACTAGGAGGTTGAATGTCTGATGCAATTAGGTATTATTTGAAATGCCTTATTTTTTAAATCATACTGTTTTATTATATATTGCTAATTTATTTGCTCAGAACAAATATTAAACAACACTAGAGAAGTAGTTAAGCACATTGATACAGTGCTCACTTTTGGTGCAATGCTTTAGCTTAAATAATTAGCTTTCAAGGTATATTAAGAGATAGTCATTGCTGCTGCAACTAAGCTCTTACTGAAAAAGCTACACATGTAGCTATCCATGCAACATTTACCAGACACATGTGACGGGAAACAGTTCAGATCTACTTGGAGGCTTTTCTTTGGCATCTATTGATCACTGCAGGGTATCTATCCTAATCCAATAAAAGTTCTTAAAATGGCCTATAGTTTCAGCCACTTCTTTAGCCCTAAGATGCCAAGGAAATAGTCACAAAAGATAGTGTGAAATAAGGTTTCTAGAAGTGGTAGAAAAAGCAAGGGATGCGAGAAGTGACAAATAGTCCTCAAATAAAACCTAATGTGACCAACTGTCCTCAAGATTACTATTTTGATTCATTCTGAATTTGGAGATGCTTTATTGAATTGGATACCAAGTAATCACAGAAAGCAGACCATGCCTTTTAATACCGAAGAAAGAAAACCTGATTGCCCCATTTCTGAAGACTGTAACTCTGATCTGTTTCTTGCCCTAAGCCAGTCACATATATCATTTAAAAAAAAATGATTGAAAGGAAGCCTTAGAAACACTCAGCTTGAAAAAGCCACACTTTATGTAGCTCAATCCATTCAAAAGCTGTAATCACGCAATATACATCACTGATTAACTCAATTTGCTGGGTTTAAGTGACACCCAGAAACATCAACGAAGTATACAATTGTAATTGTGTAACACACCAAACCAAGGTGTAGTTGGCCAGTTTGTGTCTTGCTGACTCAGCCATATAAGTTCTGTAGCATGAAAGATAGAATCCTATTTCTGGAGCCAGATTATCTTTGTCAGCCAACTACTATTGTTAATCTCTTACAATTAATGATTGTAATAATAATGATTGAATAATAGAGCCAGTTTGGTGTAATGGTAAAGACTTCTGGTTAGAAAGTAGGAGAACACAAAGCTAGCTGACTGACCTGGGAAAAGAGGCAATGGCAAACCACTTCTGAAAACCTGGCCAAGAAAACTGCCGGGCTTTTACTTGGCAGTCTCTGAGAATTGGATGCAATTGACCCTATCATTTCTATTTTCTTCTGCAGCTCCTAGTAAAAAACTATTGTGACTTTTTAAAACATGAAATGATGATGTTGCTAAGTCTTTAGGATAACAGCAGTGGTTAATGATTAACGACAGAGTTAATGGATATAGGAAGTGATCAGCATCAAAGTCCACCAATATCTGAGCTGTGTTTAGAAGGTATGAAGTTGTGGGGGACCATAAAACAAGACAAAGTAAAGGTGACCTTGGAGCCAAGCATTGCAAGGGGCTTCCTCAAATTTAGACAGAGATTAGATGACATCATCTCCTTGTTTACTGTGCTGGAAAAATGTCATCAATGGCAAGGCTGAAGAATTTTCCCACACTAATGAGCTGTTTGGTCTAGTGGTTAAGGCAAAGGCTAAAAAAGTGGGAGACCATGAGTTCAAGTCTCACCTTAGCCACTAGAGTCATTCGGGTGACCTTGGGCCAGTCACTCTCAGCTCAGCTCACCTCACAAGGTGGTTGTTGTGGAGAAAATAGGAGGAGGAAAGTATGTTGGGCATGTTTGCTGTCTTGAATTAGTTGCAAAAATAATAAAGGTGGGATATAAATAAATGAATATTTTAAAAACCATATTTCTTGCATATTATAATTGGAATCAATATTGTACTATAACTCGGTCCATTTAGCAAGAGGCAGATTCTGCATTAATTCTTGATTAAAGTTGTAAGACTAGTTACAAAGGACCTCTGGAAAAGCTGCATAAATATATTTGCAGATCTTCTCAACTTCCTGAAATATTTTGTTTAAGACCATCAGTGGGCTCAATTTCTGTTTGTTTGTTTTTTAAAGAGAAGATATATTTTAACCATTGAAAACATCTATGGAGATTCTCAGTCATCCAGGTCATGGCTGTCTCACAGGTGCTTTTTCAAAAGGCAACTGGACTTTGTTTTTCCTTGAAGACATTTGGCTTCTTATCCAAGAAGCTTCTTCAGTTCTGGATGAGAAGTGAAACATCT
>JANHFL010001609.1:149506-167124 GCA_032468155.1 Oxyrhabdium leporinum | reverse complement strand
ATCCAAGAGAGCTGAAGGAGCTTCTTAGATGAGAAGTGAAATGTCTTCAAAGAAAAACCAGAAAGTCCAGTTGCCTCGGGGGGGGGGGAGCACCTTTGAGATGACTGAGAATCTCCATAGACATATAATGAATTATATCTTGTTCTTGAGATACATGAATTTCTCAAATTTGAATCTCTGCTTATTTAGCATCTATTTAAACATCTCTTCTGCCCTGATTTATACCAAGTTGCCATTCTTAAATTCATTCATATAGATATTCATAAAGGCGTTTGATTAAAGTGTTTGTTTGCATGCTTCTTTAAACTTGCAACTAAATATAGAGACAAAATAATTTTTATTCATATTTACTGTAAAGTTGAGCTTAGACTAAAGAAACTTTGAAATGGAAATTAGTTCTTAATGGTAGAAAAAAAAAACAGAATAATGACCTAGATTCTAGTGCTACAGTCGTCCTATACAATACAGAGAATTTCAGCTTGCTTTGTTCAGTATTCTAAATAATCAAACATTGCATTCCACTAAAAGTAAAAATCCAATCCTAATAAATAATGGGATGAAATTATAGCAGCAAAATACAAAGATCAAATACATTGGGGAAATTTAGAAAGCAGATTATGCTCAACCATTTCATCTTGTGTGAAGCGAAATACTTAGTAACAAAAGTGAGTCTTAGAAACCAAAATGTTTTTTCAATTGATGATCCAATTACACCAAAATAGAATATCTGTAAAGAAGAAGGATTATGGAGAATGGGAATCTTGCATTTTTCTTTATCAAAAATGAAAAAGGTAGGCTAGTTTTTATTCATAACAAAGAGGGGAATGACACCTAAGCATCTGCAGTGTTTATTAAATAACTGTTTTATAATTCTTCTCACAAGAAAAGTATTTGGCAATCTGTATTATGACAGAAAAACCAATTGTAAGTACTATGAAGTCTACACATACCTACATACAAACAAATGACTGACAGAATGAATGAGATTTCTATGAAGCTTGAACCAAGGTGGTACTTCTTAAAATAATAGAAGTTAATGAAAAAAATGAGGGGTGAACCAAGACATTGCAGGGAAAACCAAAAAACTGGACATCCGTCACTTTAAAGGCTATGGCTGTAGATACAAATCTAAACAGTTTCCTAATCCAAAATATCTGCCAAGAACAGCGGGCTCCCATTCTAATTGTTCAAAATCTAGTTGATGAAATGCTGTTTGGCCAGCATGGAATCCCAGTCAAATTTTGAATGGCATTCCTAATAGCTGCATTTGGAAAGAAAACACCTGAGGAATTTCTAACAAGGATGAAAAAGCCTGCTGCATACGGGTAAAAAGACTACCAGTATTCACCTATTTTTCAGAGCATAGTAGACCTAATAGCGTAAACTCTGAGTATATACCAGTAGTATAATGATCTGTCATCCCTTTCCTTCTCCTGTTCTCTTTCTGTCTGTCTGTCTATCTATCTATCTATTTATGCATCTATCTATCTATCATCTATCTATCATTCATCCATCCATCTCTATCAGTTTGTACATGTATTAAGGAAAATGGTCCTAGTTCATAGGCAAGTCATTGAGTTACTGAAGTAAAACCTTTCTTCCGTTTCTTTTAATTAAACAAGGAAACAAAATTTACTGGAATGGGTTTATAATTAAATAGACGAGAATCAAATATGAATTAAATGCCTATTTTATATATTGCAAATTTAGATGCGCACAACCTTTTTATCTAGATAATTGGATCTGTAACTTAAATTTTCCCACATTTCTTTAAATATTAAATTTTTAATAATAAACAAACATGCTTATGAAAAAATGAAATAATTAACAGAACACTTTTTACAAACATTCCTAGTATAAAGTTCCAATTCTTCTTCAGTTTGCTTGTTTTCTTTTTCTTATCCCTTCTCAGAGTTGTAGAGTCAGATGAGAAATAAACTCATTTTATTAGACTATTTGCAACTGAAAGTTATAATTTAAGGGATACTTGGTATATCTATATGAATTCTGTTATGAACTAGGATTATTTTCAGTATTGAGAGAGTGAACCGGAAATTATCGAGTTGCTATAAAAATCATTAAAATCTTTTATTAGGATTATTAAAATTAGGCATTGTTCAAGACTATATAGGTATTTGTGTGTGCTGTTTTTAATCTCATGCACTTAACTGTCATGTTTTTTCTCTATTTTAAAAATATCATTGACTGAAAAATAATACAAAACAGGTTATGTCAAAATAACAGAGTATCTATTCCTACACAAACTGGTTTTTGGAATTCAAGGTAACAGTGATAAATTATACAATCAATGGTTGCATTCACCAATATAACTGTGGGAATATATGATATGATCCTTTTTATGAGAGATGATGGCAACCAGGCAGAGATCAGGCTTTTATTTCAAAAGTGCTTTATTATAAAAATATGTACAAAATAATCTGGGCCATTTTAAACCTTATCTCTTTACAGTCCTAGGGATTTGTCTTTTTTTCTGTTTTAACTCAGTTCCTTTTACTTAGACTTCAGTTTTTAACCTTGAAACACTCTCTGTGTGTGTCTCTGTCTCTCTCTCTCTCTCTCTCTGCCTCTCTCTTTCTCTCTCTGTCTCTTTCTCTCTCTCTTTAACATATTTCTCTATCCAAGTACTCTTCCTGGTCTCACTGTTCCCTGATTAACTTAATTCACATTAAAAAAAACACCACCTGATACTGTTTTATAATTCAACTCTATCTTTTACTGTTACTACCTGTCCTCTCTCTCTTCCCCCACTCCCCCGTCCCCTCATTCTCTAGAATGACCTGTCTAGCTTCTTCCAACTTTTTCCTTCAATCACATGGGTCTGAGGTTGGTGTTCACAAAACAATAGGACAGCAGTCTCTCTTTGAATGTTGACACAGCACTATTCTACTGTCTCTTTCAGTTTTCACACTTTTTCCAGTGGTAAAGATTCCTTATGGGAATTGTCTTTTAGATCAGGGCTGTCAAACTCGTGGCCCAAGAGCCGGATGCGTCACACTGGCCACGCCCATGCCCAGTTTAGCAAAGGGGGGAAAAGTCATGATACATCATGGCGGCACCCCTGTTCTAGATTAATTCAAGGATTCCATTTTTTCCAGCTTCCTTCTTCTTATTCCAGTCCCTTATAATTCACAGAGTGGGTCCATTTTTCCTGGGATGAACAGCCATCATCATACTTAATGGCCCCTACATACCCAAAAGGTGGTGAAAATGAGAAAAAAAAATGGCAAGATTTCCTTCCATCCTTCCAGTCCTTTTCCTTTCACAGAATCTCAGAAACTGTAGAGTCTGGTGCATTACTGATTACAGTTTTCCCAATCTCATTTTAACTACAACCTCTTTTCCGACAGATATCTCTTTTCTACAGACCACCATTGTGTTCTCTTTCTCTTTGGACATTCTTCTAAATTTGACATGCTTGCTTTCTGTCCACTTCTGTGGTCTTTGTTTTGTTTGTTTTGTTTTTTGGGGTGGTGGTTATTGGAATTATTTTTCTTTTTTCCTTAATTTCATTTCCTTCTTTTCTGAATCATTTCCAATGTTTGTAATTTGAGAACTGTCATGCAAACTATCCCCCTTCTCTGATTAACTGTCATGCAAACTATCCCCCTTCTCTGATTAGCAGCTGTCCTCCAACTAGTTCTCAATTGTCCCTTTTTTAATATCTCTGAATTTCTGTTTCTCTCTTGGTTCATCTTTGTGCTGCAGGACATGCACTGTGTAGTAGATGCTAAAAAGTAGCTAATAACCTTGGTGAGAAGCAGTCAGAGAATGCCCTTTCATAGATTATAAATTCCAAAGTGTAAGTGCCTACTCCTTAATGCCACTGGGATTAGTTTATAACTTATTTTCCTCCTATCCACATGGAGCACAGATTGATTTGATTTGATTTGATTTGATTTGATTTGATTTGATTTGATCTGAGTGGTTACCCATCTCACCTAAGTGATTCTGGGCAGCTCTGCTAAATGAATCCCATAAAAATGAATATACAAACATATGAAACCATTAGTAATCACTTTAAAATATTTGTAGCCATTATAAAACTGATACAGCATTGATATGGTGGAATTTCCAGCTAGAGTGGGGAGAGGAGTGAAAGTTTGGACTCCTTGCAAGGAAGGAATCAATGGAGGCCAAACCGTCCCCTCTCCCTGTCCAGAATTCCTGAAGCCTTTATCTGGCTGTTCCCAAGAGAATGTAGTCAGTTTGACAACATTCTTGTAAATAGGTAGGCAAAAATAAAAAACAACTCTAATCAGCTTATGGTGTTGTTCTGATTCCTTGCACCTGACAGTTGATGCTTTTTAAAATGATTCACATGGTCATTAAGTATAAAAACAAATAGATGTATTCCATTGTGATTGTAACTGGAAATAGTATATTGTTTTCAGGTCCTTACTACTTCTTCAGGCACAAATCATTAGGGATGACCTCTACCATACACTCCCAGTTTCTGAGATTAACATATTGCCTAATAGCAGATTTACTGTTAAAAATTTACATTGATTTCCTTTAAGGTTTCCTTGGTGCTATCATGGAGGTTGTTGAATGTGCTGAGAAATTTGCTATAGGTCTCAGATCCCATTAAAAAAAAACTGCTCTCAATATTTTCAGTAATTCAGGATCATAATGGGATTGTGTTCTCAGATCACAGTGATATCAATAAGCATCCTGGTCAATATTGGCTTGCAAAAGAATTGAAAGCAGAGATGAAAGAAGACATAATTATCCGACATAAGTAGAACTGCCCTAACTAATTATTTCAACAAGTACATCTCTAAAACTCGATTGTGCAGAAATGATGAAATGGAGATGGAACCCAATTTTCATATTTCCCACATGACTAGTGAGAAGCTTGGGCTCAGAGATTTCCCAGACAGTATTATAATTTTAGAAATATTGGCTAAACTCAGAATCTAAGTGGTAATGTATTGTGTTCTATATAGCAGTTTGGAAGGTGTGGCTAGGGCCTTCAGATACTTGTCTCTTGTGTGTCAATTAGCTAGAAAGGAAGCTAACTTAAGAAATCTTTGTCTGGATTTTGTGAGGACAGTGTGGAGAATATGGCTGCCAGATAGCTGACAAGTCTCCCAACTACATCTGTACTTTCCCTTTTGTGTGAAAGCTTTGTAACTTGGACTACAATTGGGAAATTGCCAGAACACTTATCAATTTCACCTAATTAAAAATAAACAAAGACAAAAATGGCCAGCATTTCAGGGTTCTTCTGCTGTTTATAAAATATTTAATAGAATACAATCAATATTTCACCATTTTATTATATTTTATGCCTCTGAATTAGTGCTGACTCCTGGCAATAGCCTGGACTTGTTTCTGCAGTTTTCTTGGCAAGGTATTTTGGAACTTGTTTGCTATTGCCTTCCTCCTAGAACTGAGATAGAGTACCTTGCCTAAGGTCACCCAACTGGTTTTGGGCCTAAGGCAGGACTAGAACTCCCATTTTCTAGCCTTGTGCCATGAGCACTATACCAAACTAGTTCTCTCACCATTTCTCTACTGTAACAAAATCTGAAACTTTCAGGCCAGGATGTTGTGGCAGGTAACCCAACAGCTCAGAACAACATAGTTGTAAGTCTGAACAGAATAGGAAGAATGAAACATAGCAGGCAGAAGGAAACATAGCAGGTGGACCCGATTGCCCTCCTTGCAGCAGCAGGGCATAAAAACACCACTTTTGATGTGGAGCAAAACACCTCAGGTCCATGTTGCCTTTCAAGCAGGCTAAGAGCAGGCTTAGGATGATATCATTTGTTTCTTCTCTCCCAAAACAATCAGCTACCTCTCTTCCTCTGGGGGTAATCAGGACCTGCAGGTCAACCCAAAAATTCTATGACATCCAAATGAATTCTACTGCATCTCTAACTTTGCATATACAGCAGGCATTGAGTTAGGCTTTTAACATCACTCATCATTTCTTCATAGATTCAGTTGAAAGAAGTTGAGAATAAAGCTGCACATAATACAAAGGGAAAGTGACAAAATGTTCCCTACACTATTCTTATCTGCAGCTAAGAAGTGGTGAAGGAAGGTGAGGAAAATCCCTCTGAGCTCTAAACACTGTAAACACTATTTTGTTTAGACATTATAAAAGAAATACAACAAAGGCTAAGCACATAATATGTTCTGCACCAGAATATGTTAACTCAAGATGGCTTCCATCCAAAGGTTTTAATTTATAAATGTGGGTGCTCATTCAAACAATGGTCAGTCAGTGACTTTTTTTTCAAGTAAATGTTATGACTTTCAAACTTGGCAAAAGGCAATAAAACACTGTTTAGCACTGCTGTCTAAACTAGAGGAAAGTAATCAGATGTTTAACAGTCCATCACAACACTGCATAACAATTTAGGATAGTGAGCCAATAACAAACTGTCTGATTCATCACTATCCTATGCCAATTTTATGCCAGCACTGCTCTAAAGATTAGCCTGAAGTTACAATTGCAAAAAAAAATTGCTGCAGCGGGTTTTTCCCCCTCATTTAGAGACATAAAAATCATTGGGATTAAAAGGAGAACTTGGAAACAACACAAGAACCCATTTTCATTTTTATAACCCTAATAATTACATGAGTCAGAGTTCAAATGCTATGTGAGTATACCTTGGAGGAGCAGCCTCTGCTGAGCTGGATTTCAAAGTCTGGAAGAGGCACAGAGGTTTTTAATCATCTGGACAAATTACATCAGTGCCAGCTCTTTGAACTGGACAGAGTTCCCAGCTTCAAGAGGATTGTGAGTTCAGGAAGCCAAGTTGTGGGCTGAACTGATCCATTAAAAAAAAACTCTGGTGAACAGCTATTGATGGAGTTTTCTTTCCTTCTTCCCTTCCTCCTTCTCTCTTCTGGCAGTTGGATCTACCATCATTCCTTATCAACTAAGTATATGGAAGAGTACAATCATCCTTCTTATCTTTCCTCCAGTGGTAGGATTCAAATAATTTAACAACCAGTTCACCCAGGGTCAGGTTGGCTGTCATGGGAGGCATGGCCCATCCCCGTCCTCCAGCTCTTCCACACATGCAGGACAAGCCTCCCACTATGGTCAACCTGACCCTGGGTGAACCAGTTGTTAAATTCTCCCCTCCCCATCAAAGTGGATCCAGGGCACTGCACTGCAATGGAGAAACTGGAAATGGAGCGGCCAGCACAAGGGAATGAGGAGCAGGGAGAAGAAAGCGGGAAAGCGGACTTCTCCTTCCCTCGTACCAGCCCCTCCGTTGCCCATTTTTCTATTGCAGTGCAGTGCAGCACCCAGGGTCCACTTTGATAGCGGAAGAAGGGAATTTAACAACCAGTTCGCATGAACCAGTGCAAGCCAGCTGAATCCTACCACTGCCTTCCTCCTTTCTAAGTGATATTTACATACAAACTGATTTTGCTTCTTTCCCCATAGCTATAAATTACATGGAGATTATCAGTCCTCTTTTTCCTTCCCTCTCTTTCACTGACACAACATAGTTGACACAACTATGTGCAACTAATGCATCTCTCCTTCTGTTTTTTGTCTCTCTCCCTCTTTTACACATGTAAATATACATGAAAGGCTGAATGTGTATTAAACTTACTTTGTAGAATTGGTATTATGTACTGTGTATCATCGTTGTATCCATGGATATTTCCTTGCATCTTGCCACTTTTGTTTTAAAGTTATTTCCCACAGACAGCTATTTCCCCAATGATGTTTATTTTCTCTTTCATTGGTATTGCCTATTCATTGGGTGTTTTACGTACCTTCTTTCATGTTCAGGCTGTGGTTGAACAACCACACCTTTTATTATATTTAATTAGGGGGAATCTGTCAGTGGCTTCAAAAATGTGAGCACCCTGGGTGAATCCCAACTCTCTTTTAAAATGTACAAACATTCAATGCATATTTATTATTCATTAAATTTATATGCTGCCCATCTTGTCATCCCTATCTTCCTTTAAAAAGGACAGGGCTTTAATTACCCTGTTTTGCTCACCGTGTTGAAATAAATAATTGTCTTTAAATGCTCATGTTTTTAAACACTTTCTTCTCACTAAAAATATATATTTGCTCAATGAATAAATGATTTCTCACTGCCTGTTACACCCCATCACTGAGTGCTTTATGAAAGCTTTCACATATATTCATTCTGTCAATAAAATTCAACCTTTTCCCTGAAGCATGCATAGTCACCATTTCCGAAGTTCAGATGTGTCTTAGGTTGCATTATTTTTTAAATTTTGTTTAATTAAAGGATGGTACTTGTAAGCTATGTAACAAGCTTAGGCTGAAATCTTTTTCCTACAAACTGTTCTTCATGGTTATACAATGGAATGTAATCCTTTTTTTTTCACAGAAGAATAAGCCAAAATATGAATTAACTGTTACTGACATTTTGGGGTGAACTTCTTACCTGTGTGTCAACCTTACTGAACAGATGGAATACTGATAAATATTGTTCTTTCTTTTCTTTTTATTTTGAACGTATTAGAATAAATTCTACTAATGATAACAACCTTTGCTAACCCAATACATTTTACATTTTAGTTTTCTGGACAAAATCTCTGCAAACTGTATATACTCTTATTTGGTAAACTGTCCCTTTTTTCTGCCACCAGTATGTCTTTTGGGGAGGTGGTACTTTTAGATTTTTCAATAACCATATTGGCTGCTTCTTCTGTTATCATTAAAAAAAATCTTAGTTGCATTTTCTGATTGGGCTGTTAGTAACATCTTTTCCAGGTGGATCTGTCACTCTTAAGTAAGTTTTTCCATTAACTTCTGCCACTGAATCCAACTTTTTATTTATTTAGCCACCAATCTCCATAAGGTGACTCTTGGCAGCTTACAGGTTATAAAACAAATAGAAAAACAAAGTGTAGTAAAATATGAAAACTACCCAGATTAGGATCTAATTTGAAACTAAGTTTATTAGTTTCCAATTTGTCTACTAAGTTTTCTCTATTGGTTAGGATAAAAATAAGGACAGCTGGTCTCGGATCGCTTCCTTTACTCAGAATAATTTTTCTATGAGCCTGGTCAGGAATTTCCTTGAAGAATCATGCTTGCCAGTCTATTCCTAGTAGGATATTATTTAGGATACAACTAATAGTAGTTATTCGTGCATTTATTGTAATTTCTCAAGTTCTCAATACTAGAACCTCTCGAGCCTTGAGCTAGTCCTGTTAAAGTGTCAGTTCCTCACAAATAATACTTTCACCAGTATTCAGCTAATCTAATTGCCCCCAAAGACCTCCAATGTATTAGTAGGCTATCTTTTAATGTGAACAGTATGGCAATATCTAGACACCATGTGTAGGGAGACCATTTCAGCCTAAGACCTCCTAAAGACATATACTGATGGGCTATTTTTCCTTTCCTATCTATAATTTGCCAGAATGTCAAGATTGTCATCTATATGAAATATATTTTATGGCTACATATCAATCAGTACCAAATAAGAACGGCATATTTAGTGTCGCACAGCATATCCCGGAGATCATTGTGATATTTCTGATGTGATGACTTCACATTACCCTCATTCTCACTTAAAAAATATGATGGGATATTGGTTAAAAATGTAAAATGCAGAGATTTGGTTGTAGGTCTATTTATCCAGGATATCAAAATTGGATATAATCCCCCAAACTTCTGTTGGGCATAGATAACAAAAATGGGGAAGGATAGCGTAACAGCTTCACAATTCTCTAGGAAAGGTGATTGAACCAAAGTTAAAAAAAAAAATCCCATTTCAAATTAAAAATGACAAAGTTTCAAAAACTGTATCCAAAAATAAGTCCTTATCTTTTCATTGGCTTTTCTAAAATACCATAGCCTTCCCCTATTGACTTTTGAAGGAAAAATGATATTATGATATATGAGGATTAGAATAAAAACAATAGATTATAAAATATAAATAAAGTTGTAATCATAGAGTAAGAGGTTATTTCATATTTATGTTCATAGCTGCTATAAATTGTAAGTAATTTCTTTATATATTTTTTTTCTTTTCTTTGATGTCTGCACCTTTGTCTGCTGTTTTCTCTTTATTTCATTATTCTCCTTTTTCCATTTTAAATATTAGTTATTAGCTTTTATATTATAATTATAATAAAATTTTATAAAAAATAAAAATAACATGTCATAGCCTTCTGCTTTGCTGCAACTGAACTCTGGCTTTTCAGAAGAGCCAGGAGGGCTGGACTACAGTTGGCAAGCTTAATTCCTACCAAAGAAAATTCTCTCATCACTGGCAGGAATTCTTTGTTGAGTTTGATGGATAAGATTATATATAAAACAACCTATCCAAATACTTCTGTATTACATAAATAGAGTATAAGTCCCTCAATCAAATATTCCTTTATTCAGAACAAAAGAATATTATAACATGGCAAATCATTTTTACAATAATGTTTTACAGAGATAACATCAAATTCCACTTGTAGATTTTAAATACAGAAACAATGAGAGCCAAATATATTTGCTCGTTCTTGAATGCGACAAGGCATCTCATCCAGGGCATTTTGAGTACTTTTTTTTTTATTACATCAGATGCAGCCAAGTAATAATTGACTATTCCACCCCCAAGCCAAAACAATACAGTTAATTTTATCTCCTTGGGATTCTACGATCTCATTTACCTATCTGTATAGACTCAGAGTTTCAAATGGTTTATTCTTAATCTTTTAAATCCTCCTTCTATTCCTCAAAGGCCCATTGTTATGATAAGATTTTGCTAGAACTAAATAAGAAATGTGCAGCTAGGTTTAAACTTAATCGTGCTCAGAATGGACCCATTGAAAGCAGTGGGACAAATTAATCCTGTCAACAGAATTGCCAATAACTTCAATAGGAATTCTCTAAGCATAATTTAAATTTGAATTTCATGTTCTGAATTGAAATATCTGAACATGAAGCCAGGAGTTAGATGAGTCATATTTAAAAGATGATAAATTGTTTGTTATGAATACATGGACTGCCTTGGACACAACATGCTTTAATTGCTGCTACATTATTTTGTTCATGGTTTTAGCTTGTTGTTTGCCACACAGAGTCATATAAACAGGTAGCCATATAATTTTTTTAAAAAAGTCTTCTTAAATTCTAAACTATGCCTGGAAGATTGATTGATTGATTGGTTTGTTTGTTTGTTTGTATCTTGCCTTATTTTAACAAATAATTCAAGGTGGCGAACATATTCAACACATGCTGCCTTAATGAGGGCTGCATAGGGCTGCAGAAGCTTTCTGCAGTGTTCAGAAGTTTCTGCACCACTGTGCAGATTTTGCCCACAAGCAGGTAGGACAAAATGGCAGCAGCCTTTGGGTCATCTCCACACAGTCTAGGAATATGCGGTCTACCTTCCTTCCCCAGAATGAGGTCTGGAGAGCTTCAAAAGATAAATGAAATGAGTAATGGATGTTTGGGGAACAGGCCTAAGTGCTGCAGGGTCATGGCAAGGTAAGATGGGAGAGATGGGGGGAGTGCTGCAACATCCCTCTGATGGTCATAATGGCAAATGATCGCAGATGCACTGCAGCTGTTGTAATTTTGAAACAGGATTGCATGTAATTTTGGGGTGCCTGTTGTAACTTTGAATGTTCTTTAAGTGATATGTTGTATCTTCGGGTTTATCTGTATTGTGCCAAAGCTAACCAATTTCCTTGACTGCAACTGTAAGTTGTCAGCATTTGAAGTTATGTTAGGAACTGTCTTGTCCAGAATGATACTCTTCATCCTGTCAATCAGATTAATTCTTACCTAATTTTTACAGTTTGTAAAATTGTCTACTACTTTTTTCTTATCTCATCCATCTCTCAGGTCTGTTCTTAACTGTGGAGTGCTCTCTGTACTGGGTTGCTTGCTTGCATGCCCCAACATTCTCAACTATGATGTAAAATATTTTTTTTAAAAATAAAAAAGTGTGTGCTCTAGACTTTGCTTTTGATTAGAAGTGGAGCTGAAGAGAGACTTTCTATGTGATTGTCCTGACACCTTGGAACTTGTTACTTACACTAGGTCCCTTCAGTCTTATCATTCAGGAAAACACATTTTAAACGGACCTTTGACACTTTTGATGCCTAGATGATAGAGAATAGGTGGTCATCTTATTCTAGTTTTTTTTGGAAGGGAACGAGGGTGTCTGTGTCCGTGTGTGTGCTTGCCTTCAAATCAGAGTTGAATCCTGGTGATTGCCTGGACAAGTCCTTGTCATTTTCTTGACATGATTGCCTTCTTCCTAGGATTGAGAGAGATTGACTGGCCCAAGCTCATCCAGATGGCTTTGTGTGTAATGTGGAACTAGAACTCACCAACTCTTGCCAACCCTCTCTTATTATATCAAACTTGCTATCTAGTCTTGGAGGCTTGTTTTATTGATAGGATGAGAGGTTGATTTGGGGGAGATTATTTTTATGTATTGATTTTAATACTACCCAGAATTTTCTGATTAGACTAGTGTTCAAAAATCTGTAAATTAATCAATTAATCATCACAAGCCCATACAGACTGCTTGCTTGGATACAAGCTGCTTTGAGATCAAAAGAGTTGCCCTGATGATTTATAGGGAATATATACCAAAGTTTGCTGGTACTCTTCTAATTTTGTTCAGCTTTCAGCATCAGTGTGTGTCATGTTCCTGTTGCCCACAAAATCTGATGCCATGATTATCTGGTTCAGTCTTTAAGATGCCACAAATCTTTTCCTTGTTTTTCTGCCACATGCAGCTACCCCTCTGGAAATTGCTGCTTCACAAGGTTGTTGAGGGATTATATTAGATAAGGTTTGCAACACACTTTGCACAGCTAAAAAGATCTATATAAATGGTAAACAGCAGTAATAATGGAGCTGCCAGGCTCCTAACTTTCTATGGTGGTGCTCTTTTTTCAATAGCTAAGTTATGCTTGCCCGTCTCTCAAGGTGAATAAAGCACACTGCACTTTTTTAAAAAAATCCCTTTTTTTGATGTATTTTTCAGGAGCAAGCTTTGTTTTCTTTTCTTTTTGTTCCATACTTTTTATCACTAAGTAAGAAGATATTTATGCTAAGCAGTAAAATAGTTCCCAGCCTAGCACGAAATTCAGTGCTAAGTAAAAAGATAAAATGTTGCTGCCTGCAATGCTATGCATGGTTATGTTGTTTAAATCAAACCATTCATTACCAGATATTCTTTATGAGATTTAAGATATCTAGACTAGGGAGCTTGATGGTCCATGGGAAGGAAGTAATGTAAAAACATGGTGTCACAATCCCCACCCCGTCAACTGAAGAGCCCAGGATTAACTAGAAATGTAGCCTCCTTTTCTTCTTCTCATACATATTTAAAAACAGCCTGGAACTTTATATCCTGCTTTCTAGCTGGGTGCCACTACACCAAACTGCCTGTCTAATGAGTAGATAAGCCTAACAGGATTTTTGATCAGGATGATCTACTTACTGGGTCATGCAGTTTCATACAATTAAGAGGTAGAGCAAACTGACAAGGTCGTTCTGCTAACCTAAATGTACTGTGTGATGAATGGTGCTTTCTGTTACCAGATCATTCTGTAAGTGTAAAAGATTATTTCCTCTAATGCATACTGTATGTCTTTTCCTGGTTCTCCTCCATTTCATTGAAGGAATCAATTTATTGTAATCTAGAATTGATTGAGAGTTGGGGAATTGTATTTGTATTGGACCTCCAAACTATTTGTTAGCCTTGCAGGCTGGTCCTGTCATTAGTGTTATATATCCTAGCTTGAACTCTTGAACAAAAAGCAGAAAATACATCTATCAACTAAAGAAATATGTAAAATAGTTATTTTAAACTGAAACATTTAACATTATGTTGATCAGACAATATCAGGCACAGGCAATGAGACTCACATGGGTAGAATTCAGGTTTGCTACTTTATTATATTCTGCCTATTATACAGGGATCTCCATAAACTATCAGCCTCAGCCTGGAAACAGATAGATAAGGCTCTATGGAGCTTAAAGGGGGTCAGTTTAGTTCTCTTGCTGCTATGCAAGCACTCAAGGCTAATTCCATGCTTGAGGCTTTCCCTTACCTGATTTGGAAAATATTGTGATAGAAAAATGTTTTGTTGCCATAACTCTGGCTAAAATTTAGAGGATTGTTAACATGGCTTTACGTAAGTTGATGATGCATAGGTCATATTCTATTATTTACAATTTATCAGAATGTAGATCAGGAACTTCTTTCATATGGAGATAGTTAAATGATAAATCTCTACCTGATTTGCTTGTGTATATTGCTCATTGTCTAATTTAGACTTCTTTCTTTAACAAAGTAATAAGAAGACTTTCAAAGTATTTTGATGATGTTTTGCTTATTAAACCTTCTTCCATGTATTTTTTCTGTCTTCTTTAATCGAAGCAATACATGGTACTATATAAGCCCCCAAGATGCATATTCTAAATGTATTTATTATATTGAAATGAGTGAGAAAGGAAAACAACAACAACAAAAACTCAAAAAGGGTAGATGAGAAAAAACAGGAGAGTTATCCCATACCATTTCCAGCTGTATATACAGTAATTGCATTACTTAATATACTATCACTGTATATGTATTTATGTATGTTTGTACACACATTTACAAAGCTGAAAGTCAAAGAGATTTGTCCTTAAGATCCAATTTTCTATGAGAAGGTAATTTTCCAATTGGAAAAGCATTCTTCTAATTTGATATGGATCAATCCATTTTATAATATAATATGCTTCTATCCAAAGATTCTGAGAGTTTTGCAATTTATATTAATGGCAGCTACTGTAGAAATGCCATTAGACCACACTGGGCAGCTACATGTCTCATAACCTACCTCTCTTTGAATTTGAGTTATTGTCTGTGATAACCAGCATATTAATGTGGGAACTGTTTGTATATATTTCTCATTTTGAAGAATCTCAATAGTCTAATGAATGGTCTTCATATACAGAGTCTCATTTTGTTCAATTCTGTGCAAATGCTGCAGTTTGCAAATTCAAAAGCGACTCCATATAATTCTCCAGCACTTTTATGTGGGCTCTACATTATGTGGTAGCCACAGCAAAAGGCATGAAATGATAGTCTGTGGCAAAGTGGTTAAGATATTGAACTAGGATGGGGAGATCCAGGTTCAAGTCAAACCTATCATGGAGAATTTCAAGGGAAATTCTATGAATAAATTTCTGTCATACTCTCTCTCAGCCTGTGATGGGGATAATATTGACATCTGAGGAAATTGATCCGAGCCCTTGCAGGAAAGGCAGGAACTTACAGAACAACAACAATGACAAAAAATATTTTTATAATCATTTAGGAAAAAATGTTATGGTTGGAAAACTGGAAAGTGAAGTATTGAAATCATAATCTGCAGGTGTCCCCCACAAACAAGCAGGACAATTTTTTTCATTATCTCTGCTACAGTTTCTTGCACATTGAGGAAGATCCTCAGCTTTAACCATTATTCTATTTCATTGTTTTAGAATCCCTTCCCTGAATGATCTGGCCTAGTAATCTCATGATTCTATGACAAAGAGCAGGGAAACAGCCCTCCACAGAAGACTTTTGACCTAGTACTAGACAATAAATTCCACTCCTTTCATGAATGGGCTTTTTGCCTAACCAGCATTCAGTGTATCTGTATGAAAGTTGGTTCCATAACAGCTATAGTTTGTTTATTCACTCACTCATTCACTCATTATTCTATGCTGCTACCTCAGAATTGACTGTAAGTATGTTATAAAAAAACATTTAGTATAAATCAGCTGGAAGGCACGGAGTGAAAGAATTAAGCACACCTCTTATGAGGAGTATATTCCATGCCAGAGCAACTATAGCAAAATCTGCCTTCTAGCCCAATCCTTCTCACCTCTTGTGAAGATTGGGATTTCAGCAGGCTCTTATCACCATAAACATTATCACATTCTGCATTTTAAAAAAAATGAAATTAACAGTTTCTTTTTAAAAAATCAGTAATGTACTTCAATAGCAACTGCACTGATATCTATGAGATTTAGCATGTTTCTTTCATTCAAAACCACCAAACTTTGCTGTGCATTTTATCTCATTATGCCAGAAAAGAAAGAGTTTGTTTTTCATGCTAGTCTAAGGACCAACTGAGCTGGTTTTCAGCATTGCATTCTGTACCTGGGCTTTGAATGGAGTACTTCCAGACTAGCTCTTTTTCTAGAGTTTTTGCTGTGTCTGAAATGAGCGATTTCCTCATGCTTCATATTTAGGCCAACATGGAGCATGATTTTGTCATGCTTCTTATTTAGACAAATATAAACATATGTAGGAAATCATTCTTTAAGCATAAATATATTTGTCCTATTGGTTTTCTTCTTCCCTTCTCTATTCGGCTTCTTCTTTCATTTTTTGTCTTTATGAGAGATTGATTATATTTCCAGCATTCTAATATATTGTTCAGTAACCTTCACCAGTTCTGTTCAGGTTTATCCTCTACTCAGTATTATGATCACACAATTTCCCTGATGTGTGTTCAAGAAAATCAGCTAATCAGATATAGATTGAAAGATACATTGTATAAACAGCAATAATCTTGTGAATCACACATCTAAAGGCTATTTTGCTACCGTTTTCTTGATGAATTGTGTAAATGGCAAGGATATGGTGTGAAATGCCATAAAATCTCAAGGATATCCACTGGGAAATAGGACCATAAATCTGTGATGAATTAAAATGTACCTGGGCATTTTACTGCTATGTTCTACAAAAAAATAGAATGGGTAAAAGAAATAGCATAGCTATCAGTTTGCTGTTATAATGGCTTGATTTTATATGAATTTTATTTAATTTGTTTTATGAATTTAATAGAAAATAAATATTGATAATCTCAAAAAACATTTATTTCTACTGGGGAAAGATGTAGATATCTATAGCAATGTTAAGAAATGGACAGCACCGCATTCGCAAAACTCATGCTGTCTGACAGTGAAGACTAAATAAGTTATTTAAAATTGATTGCTATCAACAACAGTCCATCAGATAATACAGTAACTGAATTGGATGTTTCTGATTAAGAAGGCAGAGACAGGTATTCTCAGTGCATCTGTCTATTTCCTTTGTATGTAATCCTGGGCACATTCTCTCAGCAAACATTGGACTGGCCTGAAAATAAACTTTCTCCTAAATTTTTAGCAATAGCAATAGCACTTAGACTTATATACTACTTCACAGTGCTTTACAGCCCTCTCTAAGCAGTTTTACAGAATCAGCCTATTGCCTGCGTCCTCATTTTACTGACCTCAGTAAAGGATGGAAGGCTGAGTCAACCTTGAGCTGATGAGACCCGATCTGAAAAACTGCTGGCAGACTGTGATCTGCAGAAGTAGCCTACAGTAATGCATTCTAACCACTGTGCCATCTTTTTTTTTATTTTTAAAGCTTTTTAAAGTGTTTTTTTTTTCCTGTGAACCAATTCTGCTTACTGGAATAGTGCAGCTTAGTTTGTGATGCTCTGAACAAGACAAGCTATATTAAGTACAGAAAATGGATGGTCTTCTTCCAGCATAGGCTTCCATGAAGTATAGGCCATCAAGCCAACACTGCAGCCAGAATAGTGGCCAGTAGAGAGAAAGCAATGTGAAAAAGAGACCTCTCTAT
>JANHFL010001609.1:138057-149406 GCA_032468155.1 Oxyrhabdium leporinum | reverse complement strand
ATTCAGTGGGCTAGACTGCCCAGGTCTGGTAGAGCTTTCTTTGCTTATGCCTGAGTTCTTCTGCTACTGATAAAGAAGAGGTAAGAAAACACTCGGTTGGTTTCTCTCTGTGTGTTCGAGGCTATACTGCAATTTCATCAGAACTCATTCAAAATTATGTGTCTATAAAATGCCTTCACACATCTGAGTTATGTGAACAGGATAAACTTTCTTTTTATTTATGACAAAAATGCTCGTAACCTCTGATCTATTTCAGGGGAGTCGGAAAGTTCAAATTCTGATGATAATACTGTCTTCACATTTTCTCTCTACAACATTTTTTTTTTATGCCCAGTCATCTCGTTTAGTAGTTAGAATAAACATGTATATACAGTATCTTTCAATGCTTGAATTTTTGGTAGCTTGTGTATTTGGTACTGAGGATTTTGAGTTATGAGTGAAGGAGAGAAAATCTCTTACGTTTTAATTCAACTTGTGAATACACAAAAATCATGTTATGGTGAAAACCCTATATAGTACATGATAGGCAAAACTTATCAACTTGGTGTAATGTACTCACACAATAAATGTATAGAGACACTATTGATCTGCTTGGATATATCTAAGCTAAATAGCTTTCTTTGTAATTGGTTTTACTATTCTTACTGTTGGATAGTTTTTCCTAGCCTCCAAAGTGGAACCTGACTTCTTTTAAGGAACATAAAGAACAAGTCCTGGCCTTCTTCATATTTTCAGGTTCTTGAAACATACTATTACATCTTCACCCCACGCTAGTTATAATCTTTCATAAGGCTAAACAAACCATCTTTTTAGTTACTTAAAAACTTAGTTTCCAGACTAGTAAGTGGCCTTATAGCTCTCCTTTTCTGAATCCTTTTTAGTTTGTTCTGTTTGGTTTTAGTCCTCAACTGGCATCTGTCTAGAGGCATTATCCATTATTCAGCTAGAATATCCAGGAATTTGGACTATAATATGAAAACCTGATTTATTAGCCAGATTTTTCTCTGCTATAGTGGCATGGGTGTTTTCTGTTTAGTTTAGCTCTGAGGAAAGCAAAGTTTGTGGAGACCAAACATCATTAGTTTTAATTTGAATCATGAACTAAATAAAAGCTCTAGCAATTTTACCAGACAAAGAAATTGTTTTCCTAAGGATGACCATCACATTGGGATTAAGTAGTAGTACCAGTTGGATCATTCCAATTGCATTTTTCATGTTTGATGCCACACATGCATACATGCACATAGAGAAAAGCAAACATAAAGAAAATACTAAAATTCTGATTGCTGCAAGTTTTCATCTCAGCAAATTCCATTGTAATATTTACATTAGGACACTTGAGCCCTTGCCATCTGCTTGGCATCTCCCAGGATGTGCCTGGAAATACATGCATCTCCTAAGACTATGACAGCAAACACACATTTAAATAATTATCCAGTGCCAACATAAACCCAAAGGAGGCAAAAAGAGGTGAAAGAGACATATATTAATTGAGAGAGAAAGAGAATATATGAGCAAATGAATGGGAGAGATTCCACGGAAAAACCTGGGTAGGGAAAAGAAAACTGCAATCACGATTTTAATGATTTTAATTTTGCTTATAATGCTATTGATTTTTTCTGGTTGTTGTTTTTTTTTTTCATTATTAATCTAAAACTTTAATGCATCTTGAAATCTACACACGTAGTGTGCAGCATGCACGCTGGTAGAAAAAAGCTGTTCAGGTAAAATTTCAAGCAACTGGAGCAAAATTCTAAACACATCATCATCATCATTATCTGCTAAATTTATATGCCACTCAACTCCTAATGACTGTCAGCCTTGGAAGCCATAATTGCTAGGCCTCTGCAGCTGCCACATATAGCTTATGGGAAAATGTGAGGGGGGGGATATTCTCATACACTTAGATGGGGTTAGTAGAAAAAAACAAAATTACTTTCAAGAGAGTCAAGGACAAACCAACCAGCACCTGGAAGAGGAATGCCAGGAGGAGAGATGAAATTGGATCTGAAAGAGGATTGGGGAATATGACCTTTGAGTATGACCATGTGCTGGATCGGTCATTGTACCCAAAGAGACGAACCCTTTCTGAGAAGCAAGGGAAAAAAGCATGGGTGAGAAAAAAGAACCCTAAGCCACTAGTTCCAGCAGTCAGAGCACAGAGACCAGCTGGACTCATCAAATGGTTCTGGTGTGGCCAAGTTGGTCACCAGGCATCTGAATGACTGGCCCCCACGCTGACTCCACCGGCAACGGCGACAAGGGAAGAGGGACCCCAAGTAAACCCCCCCCGATGGTGGCAGAATCGCTAGACAAGCAGCAGAAGCTTCCCAGTTGGAAAGGAAAGATGAGGAAGCTGTGGAGGTAGAACCATTTCAAGAAATGAGTGATGGAGAAGCCAACCCCATGGTGAGTGGAGTAATCCTTCTCTTCCATAAACATAAAATTGACTGACCCTAAGTTGGAGGAACAAGGAGAAGTGGAAGCCGTAATTGACACAGGGTGTACCAGGTGCTTGATTGGGTCCCCCTTAGTCAAACAATTGGGGATAAACACTGAGAAATTTAAAAAAAACATAAAGTTCGAGCAAGTCGATGGATCTTTGATCGGAGGAGTTCCTGCCTCCTGAGTAACAGAACTTATCAAAATGGAGATAGGGGAGCACAGAGAATTACTAAGATTCATTGTAGCCCTAAAATGTCCAAATTGGTGATTCTGGGACTAGCATGGCTTGATAAATGGGCTCCTATCAAGTGGCGGCTCCGGTGTTGTTTAAGGAGAAGAAAGGGGGGGGATGAGATTATGTGTGGACTTTAGAGCTATAAATTAAGTGTGTGTTCAAAATAACTACCCCCTCCCCCATGAAGGACTGTCTAAACCATTTGTCAAAAGGAAAGATATTCACCAAGCTAGATTTGAGAGAAGCGTACTACAGAGTTCGCATACGAGAAGGAGATGAGTGGAAAACTGCTTTTAATTGTTAATTGGGACATTTACAGTTCAAAGTCAGGCCTTTTGGCCTGCAAGGGGCTCCTGCTGTGTTCATGCAACTAATAAACGAAGTACTCCACGAACATTTATATAAAGGAGTTCTAGTTTATTTAGATGACATTTTAATTTGCACCAAAATGATGCAGGAACACGTGAAGTTAGTACAGCAGGTGCTGAAGAAATTTCTGCACGCAAAACTATATGTAAAACTTTCAAAATGTGAGTTCCATAAAGAGGCCCTCAACTACTTGGGTTAAAGGGTAACCAGTGAGGGGATTGAGATGGAGCCATGGAAAGTAAAGGCAGTACTGGATTGGCAAGTCCCTAGAACATACAAACAACTGCAAAGTTTCCTGGGTTTTGCAAACTTCTATCATCAATTCATTCTGGGGTTTACAGAAGTAGCACTTCCTCTGACTGAACTATTAAAGACAGGACCACCTCCTGGAAAGCCAAAGCCTCTCAACCTTTGGCATGGAATAGGGACTGTCAAAAAGCCTTTGAGAAATTGAAGAATTTTTTTGCAGAGGAACCAATTCTCCAACACCCAGACCCTGAGACACCTTTTGTTATCCAAGCTGATGCTAGTGATGTAGCGGTGGCAGTAGTCCTTATGCAAAAGAATGTGGAGGGACAATTGCTGCCTTGCACTTATGTCTCTAAAAAGCTAACAGATACTGAAAGAAGGAGGACGGTCTGGGAGAAAGAAGTTTTTGCAATACGTTGGGCTCTGCTCTCTTGGAGGCAATTTTTTGAGGTGGCAAAGCAATCGTTCGAGGTCTGGACTGACCATAAGAATCTGGAGGCTTTGAAAATGCCTCGGAAACTTTCCTCAAAACAGGTTCGATGGGCTCAATACTTTAAACATTTCAGTTTGGAGCTTAAGTACATCCCAGGGGAGAAGAACCTGTTGGCACATGCCCTTTCCAGAAAGCCTCAATTTGATAGCCAACATGAGGAAATTGTCCATCCGGTAATCTCCCAAATGGAGTTAACAGCACAGGCATTGACCTGAGACCAAAGGAGAAGGATGAATGCCCCCGAGGACAAATTAACAAGGGATTTGAAAGCAGCTCTTCTTAATGACCAGTGTTTTTTGGAGAATCAACAGGATTTGATGATGAGGGATGATTTGGCTTGGAAAGGGTCCAAGTTGTATATCCCTGCAGCTTTAAGTTTGTTGATATTGAAACAAAGTCATGATTAACCCCTTGTATTTTGTTTATTTTAGGACAACTTTAATTCCAGAAGGGGAGAAGCCTGTCAGCCTTGGAAGCCATAATTGCTAGGCCTCTGCAGCTGCTACATATGGGAAAATGGGAGGGGGGATATTCTTATACACTTAGATGGGGTTAGTAGACAAAACAAAATTCCTTTCAAGAGAGTCAAGAACAAACCAACCAGCACCTGGAAGAGGAATGCCAGGAGGAGAGATGAAATTGGATCTGAAAGAGGATTGGGGAATGTGACTTTTGAGTATGGTCGGGAGGTGGATCTTTGATTTTCCTTTGGGTGGGGAAAAACCTGGAATTTCAGATTCAGGTTTTTCCCAGATGTACCAACATGATTTCTCTAATAAATTCTTACTAGGATCTAAGTGTGTCTGAGTGCTGAATGGATGAGCAGAACTTTGATGGAACCCTGACAATTACTCTGGGTGGCTTGTAATTACTAATTACTCTGTTTCCCTGAAAATAAGACCCTGTCTTATATTTTTTTGCCACCAAAAAAAAGGCACCAGTTCTTTTGGGGGGGGCAGATATAGTTCACTGACTCACCTCACTTGCACGTGTCATCCCGCCATCCTTTTTGCTGTCAAAAGCCTTCAGGAACTACTTCTGCAAACTGCAAGGCCAGGAAGGCTTCCCTGAAGGCCTCTGCAGCTGACAACACAGCTCTGGATCGATCCAGAGCTCTGTTGTCAGCTGCAGAGGCATTCAGGAAAGCCTTGCTGGCTGCAGAAGAAATGGGCCAGCAAGGCAGATGTCGGGGTGTGCAAGGTCTGGCTGCCACTGTCTGAAGGTAGGTGATAGGGCAGCTCCACTCTCCCATCCCCACCCTAGCTTAATTTTTACCTGTTCACCTTGGAGTGGGCAGGATTTTAATTAGGGCTTATTTTGGGGTAGGGCTTATATTGGTTGACAATGTAAAAATCAAGCTAGGACTTTTTGGGGAATGCCAGAATAAGAGCAACACTCTCTTTGCACCAGGAGGACTTTACTGAAGAATATCTGGGATGATCTTTTCATATGTGTGCTGAGAGAAGTATATTCTTTTCTAGAGAAACTACTGCCTTCTGCCCAGCTTTAGGAATCTGGAGAAGGTTGGATTATATCAGTTATGTAAACAAACATTTGAACTGAAGTTGTATTGTTTTGTAATATTGTACAGGTCAAAGAAGTGAGGATCAGGCAACAAGACTCATTTAATTTCACTGTCTTAAGTATCATATGGGGATGATGATCCTCAGTTTTTTTTCACAGAATACCAAGATAATGGAATTATGAACATTCAACAGCCTTACATAGATGCTAAATATGCCCTCACAAAGTCATCATAATTCTCCTTAGTGAGATGATGCTATTCAGCTCAGCTTCAACTGCCTCTTCCAGAAATTCTAACAATGCATCGGAAAGATTAAAAAAGGCTTTTTACATATGAGCAACACAAATGTAAAAGTCTCTTCTGGCTGCTAAATCAGATGGAGAAGAAGATGTAATCAGGATGATATGAAAAAAAAATGAGAGCTTAACTTTACTCTTCAGAAGTATTGGGAGGCCATGTTGCATTGCAGAGTAACTTCAAAGACTGTTTCACTGAAAACGTCACCAAAGTAAAACACCCTTTCCAAACTCTGTACATTACTTATGTTAAAAATATAAGGAAGAAGAAGAATTGTATACTTCAGATGCTACTCACTGAAAAGTTTGTTCAAGTTACTTTTCCTAGCAGAGGAAAAAGAATCTGTCCCTTTCTCTGTTGATTCTGGCCATGCCAAATAACTTCAAGTCAGAAAACAAAGATAGCTACTGTACCCAAAGGTATGATTTGAAACAGAGATATATTAATATTTTTGAAAGAATATTACCACCACTTATTTCTGTCTATCTAATTGCTATGTTGCTTTACCTCACTTAATTCATTTTCAGACCTTTGGAGAGAAGCATATATTAAAGGCCTTGTTAATGATTTGGGACACCTATTTGCTATTAAAAATCTGTTAAATATTAAAGGCTATTGTATTTTTAATTACTATTGTTTATTTATTGGACACAAACATGCCCATATCTAAGGTAGAAGCTGTGTATCCATTAGTGTTTTCATGCATTAATTTTCATTTTTTATATTTTGATACTCAGCTTTAGTTGAAATACTGAATCTTCTCATTATCTCTGCTTAAACTGATGATTCCTCCCTCAGATGACAATAACACACTAGATGAAACCATGTGTCATAAGTGATATAATTACCATTCATTTAGTTGAGTCTTGCATTTTGAGAGAATGCAATCAAGTTTATGATACTTTCCCAGAGGTTCAGTTCTTCATTAAGGGGGAAGGGGAAGAGGGAATCAACATAGATTATGCAACTTTAATACCTTCCTTGCAACAAAGTAGTCTGTTGATGAACTTTTGCTCTTTGTGCCTGCAATCACAATTTAATTCGACAAGGCGCATCATAATTATCTTCTGTTTTTGCAACACCCATTTTCATTCTCTGTTAGGCTTTGCTGAGAGCCAGTGCGGTCCAGGGACTAGAATCCATGACTTAGTTTTCTACAGTGACTCAGTGAATTACCTTGGACATGTATCATTTCTCCCTCAGTATAACAGAAGGATATTCCAGCACGTCAGGCTCAGTGAAATGAGTATGCTTGTGGAGAAAATGTTTCTAGTTTCAATTTTTAAGAGAAGAATAAACTTAGTTCAAAACAGCTTTGAATATTTTCCACAGAGTTTAGACATACATTGTGTGAACTAATATGATTTTCAAACATTCTACTACAGGAGAATATTTGTTTTTATTATAAAATACTTGTTGTAGATGCCCATTATGCATCTATGTGCCTATTTGAAAAACCAAATAATATGAAGAAAAAAACTAACTAGCATGATTTTAGCATATATTGTTATCCTGGGATGTATACATAGATAAAGACTTGTAAGATTGTTCATCCCTCATGAAACAGAAATGGGGCTTCAATTCTATAGTCACCACCACCTCCTAACTATTCTATCTTTAACAAACAACTTTGTGTGCTGAAAAAATCTTTATTCCATATTCCCTGATCGTTGTGCCTTCAAGATTTACTGAGCTATAATTTCCACAAATCCTGAAAAGGAACCTGAAGAACCTATCAAAACCAATTTTCTTTATATTCCCAGGTTTTTAATGTGATATAAATGTTCTATGATCCTTACAAGTAGTTTATTTCTAAATAAGTGACTGAAACAATAACAATACTAGAAAATCACTTTGTTCCCTTTATATGTGTTGTGACTTTAGATAAAAGAGCAATCCAGTCTAGGTTTCAAGGATTATTAGTTTCACCCTAACTGTCACAAAAGCATCCAATACGTTGGATCCTTGTGATTTAAAGTATTCTAAATACTTTTCCATGACTTTGAGTATGTACAGGAATCTACACACAACATACTCCTTTGTGTTCATTCAGACTAATATTGACTTTAATTTTCTTTTTTAAAACAGTTTTCTGTTTCTCAGTAATCAGATCCATTTGGCTGATTCCATCATTTGGGATATATCAGCTGAACTCTTGTACCTTGTCACAGTGAAGAATTTAGTTCATCGAATACCTTTATTTTTTTCTGTCAGTGATCTTAGCAGCTCATTTCTGCAGTTTATGTTGTCTAGATCTGTTTTGTTAGAGTCAAAGAAGGCACTGTACATAACATTTCTGCAGCCCTCTACAGGCATTCTTAATGTGTTTGATGTGAATATTGCTTTGTAACATATGGTTTAAGGCCTTTTTACATAACTTTCATGCTGATATTAAATGCTGAAAATAGCTCAGGGGAGACAATCTGGATAAGCTATGGACTAAGTGCTGTGGTTTGATCCAAATCCTTATGTTTACCCCGTGAGCAGTAAGTGGTTTGATTTCCTGTCTATCTAGTGTTGCTTAAAGTTACAAACAGAATGCAGTGAGAATACTATATTGTAAATAATAATTCCCATCATAAAAGGAAAAGTCATCAAGTAGTTTTCTTGAGGCCTTGTAAAAAAAAAATCAGCGAAGGTTTCTCTCTTAGTATATGGGGGCTGGAAATAGTCAATAAGGTGCTCTATTTCTTTTGATCCAAGCTTAGCTTATTATGTGAACCTTCCCAACATACCTTGTAAATCGTGGTTTATGGATTAGCATAATGAATTAACCCAGCCATTGCATCTTACAGTCCTCACTTTATGACTGATTACTTAGCACAATTTGAAGTTAAAATGGACTTACCTGGGGGACATTTACATGGATTTGAGGGTCCAATGGTTGCCTCCTCTGTGGGCATATGACCACACTTTAGGCACTTGGCAACCAGGCTGCATTTATGTTCTTTTGTAGCATCCTATGGTCATGTTATAACTTCGTACAAGGTTTTGTCAAAACCTGGCATTTAATTCTAGTTTTTGACAAAGTGACCCATAGTAGTAATAATGATCCTGGCAGTCACTTAATGACCAAGATGGTTGCTTAACAACTTCTGAAGAAATGGTCATAAAATCAGAGCAATCACATGATCAAACCTGTTTTATGATTATCATTAGTTATGACTGTGGTGGGCAGGCTCCATTACAGTCATAACTCAAGAACTACCCATATTCAAGAAAACACAGCTTAGCAAACAATATAGGGACCAGATTACTGACAGATTATTGACAGTGTCAACACAAAAAAGCATCAAGAAGAAGTGTTCTGTCCATAACTACATGTTCATCCTTATATGCATATGCTGTTTTCTCCTGAATATAGAGAGAATCTTTTAGGCCTGAAAGAAATACACATCAAATGCCCCATAGCTTGGGTGATCTTTTTGTTGCAGAAACATATGTCAGCCTTGGAAACCATATATTTGATTGGAAATTCTGAGGCTGCCACAATTAGTGCTTGGGAGATTGGGAGGGAGGAATTCTTAGAGAGGTGGAAGATTAGACTCAAGAACATTCTTTCACAGAGAGTCAATGATGTGTTACTCTGCACTAGAGAGGAGTGTTTGGAGGAATGGCTCCAGTTAGGATGGTTGTTGATTGGACCATGTGATGGATGATGGGTGTAGGGGGATGGATCATTGATTTTCTCTTGGGGAGGGAAAACCTGGAATTCTCAGATTCAGGTTTTCCCAGACGTGCCAATATGACTTCTTCAATAAATTCTTACTTGGATGAACTTTGTTTCTCAGTGCTGAATGGACAATGGGGGAGTTTCATTGGAACGCTGACACATATGCTGTTTTCTCCTGAATACAGAGAGAATCTTTTAGGCCTGAAAGAAATACACATCAAATATCCCATAGCTTGGGTGAACTTTTTGTTGCAGAAACATATGTTTCTGTCCAGAAACTGAACTGGTTGCCTGCTTAAAATCCATCAGCTGAATTATGCCCTTGGCTGTGTAGCAGGAAAAAAATGTCAATAAGTAACACTGAATCCTGCTTTCCCTGAAAATAATGGTAATTGGACCATAATTGGAAAATAATGGTAATCCTGTATTTTAGGAGCCCTTAAATTTGAAGGAACCAATGGACACATGGAATTTTGAGAACATGTTGTGAGTCTCCTCACAAAATGGATGGAGAGCAAATGCCCATTCATAAAATGGCTACCAAATGGAGCAGAGCCTATAATAAAAAACAATTTCCCAAGAATACTGGGGGGGGGGGTGTTCATACTATTGCTCACTCTCTGTTCCCCCTTTCTTTTGTCCCTGCTTTTTTGGGGTGGGAGGGATCCTTTCCACAGGTAGATGGACAGACATATAAGCAAAGCCCTGGGATACAGTCACTTATCATTATTTATTTTCTAAGAAAGTTTATGGACTAATTTAAAGCTCAGAGGTATCCTTGAAAATGTTATGCTAGAAGCTAGTTCTTCTTTTAATTAAGAGCACGAAATGTAAAGAAATAGGACAGTAAAACAAGACTGCCAAGAGAAGCATCTGTAGCCATATTGGTCTCCCTAAGGGTTATGATGGGGACCTAAGCTTATTTCTTTCACTTGAGCAATTTATAGCACAACCCTAGGCATTTTTATTTAGTAATAGCCCTGTATGTACAGATGCATACAATTATAACACTTCAATCAAACAGAACTTTATTGGAAATCAATCTTACTAAATTCATTTATTTATTTTTATATTTCATATTTCTAGACTGCCCATCTCCCTCAAGGATCCTAAATCCTAGCATCTTAGGTCTAACTATATTAAGATCTTGCCTATCCCTGTGTACATCCATTTATTATTTTTCAGAATAGAGTGGTGGCTTATTCCAAAGCCTTGCCGGTTTGTACAGTTAGTCCTTTACTTATGACCACAATTGAGTCCAAAATTTCTGTTGCTAAGTGGGACATTTGCTAAGTGAATTTCCCCACATTTTACAACCTTTCTGGCCAAAGTTGTTAAGTCAAGTTAAGTTAGTGACATGGTTGTTAACTGAATCTGGCTTCCCCATTGACTTTGCTTGTCAGAAAAGGTGATCACACGGCCATGGCGGTGCTGCAACAGTCATAAGTGTGAAGAACAGTCCTATGTCACTTTTTACAGTACCATTCTAATTTTGAACAGTCATTAAATGAACTGTTGTAAATTGAGGATTACCTGTAATGGCAAGAACTGTATGCATTAATTAATTAATTTAGTTAGTTAGTTAGTTAGTTCATATAGCTGTCCACCTTCCACTGGTATCTCTGGGTAGTACACATCTTTAATAAATAATTGTTATCCCAATATTAGCCTATAATATCAATATAAAAATATATGCCAGTATAATTCCAATCAGTAGACCAAAACAAACCATTATCTTACTGGTGTGGTTCTTTCATTTTTCCCACTGACTCTACAGGACAAATAACTGGTGGCTCCTCCCGATTAGTAAGTGAGGCTGATCCTGAAAACTACCAGCAGGTAGTATGTACAAAAGTAAACAAACAAAGAAACAAATTTGCAGGACAAGATGTAAGAAAATAAATATTACAAGGACACTTCTGATTTACCTCAGCTCTACAGACAGAAAGTTATAGTAGCAGTGGTACATTTACAGTACCTTTGCAAAGCTTTCTATAAGCATAACTTTGGAGAAAAAGTTCTGTTATATCACACCTAGATATGAAAGGGGAGGGGAGGTGAGA
>JANHFL010001609.1:101429-125893 GCA_032468155.1 Oxyrhabdium leporinum | reverse complement strand
AAGAGTATTGCTTATAAGCTGTAAACCGCCCCGAGTCTTCGGAATGGGGCAGTATATAAATGTAAAAATAAATAAAAATAAAAAAAAATATACAGTTCAAGGCGGCAAACATACCCATATTTCATTCTCCTTTTATTTTCCCCACAACAACAACCCTGTAAGACAGGAGTGTCAAACTCACATCATCACAGCGGCATCACATGATCTATTGGTACTTTTTTCTCCTTCGCTAAACTGGGTATAGGCATGGCCAGCGGATGACGCATCTGGCCCAAGGGCCAGGAGTTTGACAGCCCTGCTGTGAGGTAAGTTGGCTAGAGAGAGTGATTGGTCCAAAGTCACCCAGCTGGCTTTCATAGTGGAACTAGAGCTCACAATCTCCTGGCTTCTCAGCCAGCACCTTAACTACTACATCAAACTGGTTCTTCAATACTCTTCGTTATTGCTATTGGTTTGGATCAGATTGAGTGATGTGAAAATACAACTTTTAGAAGAAATAAAGCATGTAGTCAGAAAGAAGACAATGCTGAATTGCTTGCCTGCCTGCCTTATAAATTCATTCTGTAGTTCTTTAACACAATCAGAGTTAAAGATTTCATGACAATAGATGGACTGCACTTAAAGTTCATGCTGATCAATAACAGAATAACAGAATTGGAAGGGAGCATTGTATATCACACAATGTATTGTTGTGTGCTAACAATATGTTTCTTTGAAAGTCAAGAAAGCAAATGGAAAATACAAGCGTTGACTGATTAAGCTTCCCATTGCTTCTAAAAAAATACATCTTCCAGTGCCTTGCCCACCTTTGGCTTATAATACAGAAGTTTAATTTGAAGGTAAGTTGCACAATTATTCATCAATTGATCTAAATGAACCACTTTTTAATATGAAATAATGAAAAATTATGTTTACTAGAAAAGCAAAATGATTGCTTTGAAAACTTCCTTTTTCCTGGTGGTTGGATGTAACCACAAGCCTCTTGTTTACCTGGAGCCTGAAGCATAAATTTAAAAGTCTTTTAAAAACCAAAAACTCTCCCAGCTTCTTTTCGAGTGTCTTCTACATTCTGCTTAATTTTCAACAGCTGTTTGAATGGCAAGCAAAGTGAGAGGTGGAAAAAATTTGTTGAGTAGGAGAAGATTTCTGAGAGCAGTGATCTGCCTTGAACAATGATTAATGAAACAGGCTTTACACATTTTATAACCAGAAGGAAATTTATAATAGAAATAAGCAAAACTATCTAGCTTAACTATATGTTACTAAGAGGAGAATCAGAAATCAAATGCCTGGAACAAAGACAGAAGGATCAGCAATCTCTTGTACAAAGAGGGACACAGCGTAAATCCTTAACTGTATATTTACACTCTCATATTCCATTATGGGCAGTGGGTCTTAAAGAATTGGTGCCAATGGTCTTCTTCCAAAAGTGCTTGTCAGAAAAGGCCTAAGTTTATTACAAAAACTACTGACAGCTTTAAATATCAGTGTAGGGCACAGAATGTAGTGTGATTGTAGTTTTCTAATCATGCTTAAGGGAGAAGTCACCTTGAAATGTATTGGGAGTCTCCAATTGTCCTAAGTCCACTGTTAATTACCAACATACTGAACACAGTGGGAATAGCACTTGTATTTATTAACTTGTGTGAACTATTTAATTCAATGTTGACTATTTAATTTTACACAGTTTAATTGATTTCATATTTGAAGGAAGATGCAACATTGAGATATGATGTAGTTCTAACTACCCTGAAATGCAACACAACTAATTTAAGAAATACATTTTATTTAAACAATACAAGGCACAACAGCTCATCTGTCATGATGAGCAGAATTTTATGCCAATAAACTATTTAGTTTCAAATTTTAAAAAAATAATATCCAGAATAAATAGAGACGTACACAAATCTACAAATCATTAATCATTTCATTGTTAAAAAGTGTCCAAGCAAGTTAAATGTTTAATCTGAAAGATAAAATAATAATGTATTATTTATCCATCAATTAATTGGATTAAATCCAATATTTAACCATCCATTTAAATATGTAAATAGATGGCTGATATTGCTCATTTATTTCATCTTATGACCTTATAATTAAATGATGGCTTTTCTAATTAATCCTCAGGTAAGACAACAATTTGTTGAAATGCAGAGTATGCTTAAATAAATTGCATTCTTTTTCTTTTGTGTCTTTGAATCAGTCTTGACTCTTGAAACTACATGGACAAATGCATTCAGATGGTTTTTTTTAATCAATGTTTTCAGATTTGATTTGTTGTTGCTTTCTTTTTTCTTAGAGCTGAAAGTAAGGGATTGCCCCAAAGTAATAAACTCTCTTCCATGTCTAAGGCAGGGCTAGAACTCCCAGTCTTCCCATTTCTAGTCATATCTATCTAACTCAATTTTCTACCCATCTCAACTAACTCTTAGAACTGACCCTAGGCAAGAGACATTTTCTGTTTTCAGAATACGTGTATTATTGATTTAACATGTACTTCATTCATGCAAAGTGATGTGGCAAGAACTCATATGACACAGCAAGAAACAAAGATTGTTTGTACCTAGTTTGCCCATTTACTATAGATAGCAACATCTAACCAATGTTCTTGGACTATGAAAACAACTTGCATATGGGTTAGTTCTTTGACTGAAGATGATTAGAAATACTAGACGGTAGGCTCATCTGGAAATTTGAAAATATAACATGCAAGAAGGCAATGACAAATCACTTACATAATGTTGCCATCACACAAGACGCTGCTGAAATTATTAGAAAATAAGCTTGGCTTAGAAAAGTATTTGTCTTCTTTGTGTATTTGATTTGTATAGTCAGCCTTCTCAACCAGTGACTTATCCTGTGACTTTTCCTTTTCCTTTAATTATTTAAGATTTAATTATTTAAGATGTTCTCATATCATTTATGATTCATCTGCTACCATAATTCCCCTATGTTCCTTGTTCCACTAGAAAGCATTAAAGGCTTACTTCAAGCCTATATTGTTGTTCAGTCACTAAGTTGCATCCAACCCTTTGCTACCCTATGGACCATTGCACACCAGGCCCTCCTGTCTTCCACTGTATATATAGATATGTATATAGAAAGAAAGAAAGAAAGAAAGAAAGAAAGAAAGAAAGAAAGAAAGAAAGAAAGAAAGAAAGAAAGAAAGAAAGAAAGTAGAAAAAACAGTCAACAGGTTAAGCTAAACATTATGCTAATCTTCAAATCCTTTTGTTAACCATCTGTTATAATATTTAGTGTGTAGAAAGTCCATAATAGAAGCAGAGCAGGTGACAATGTGGACAACAAATTTCATACCATGGTATGAATCAATAACGAGCTGAATGACCATGGTTTATTTCCTTTGCCCTGATGTCTGTGGGCTGCTGAGAGATACATTACAAAACAGTGAACTCTGTCTCTGAAAATGCCAATCAGACCAGCTGGTGAAACATCAGGACAAAAGAAGATCAAACACTCATCACTTTTTCATTGATGCCAGCCATGAAAACCTACACCAGTACAATTCATGCCAGAATAGTTCTCTACTGCTAATCAAGGAATAACTCTTTAACTGAGCAGAGAGAAAAGACCCTTAACTTAGTGCTTCCAAAATATGCTTCCACTCATTAACTCAGAACTTTTGAAAAATCCATAGAGGACAAGGCAAACAGTGATTGCACATTTGCCATTTACAAATGTTTTGTTTTGTAGGTTAATGGCAAGATTGTGGTTGTTCAGTATTGGGTTTATCTAAACTATGTCATCCCTTAAATACTGGAGAATCCAAGAAGTTGTTTCTCATAGATGTTTCCTATTTTCTCTTTGGGCCTGATAAAGAGCTAATATAACACACATTACTGAGCAGAGAAAGAATTTAAATTCTTCCACTTTTGTTGATCCTGCAATGAGCATGATTTATATGGAAAAGGGCAACGTAAAGCAGTATTTGCTAGTCAGTATTGAAATATGATCTTGTCCTTTCATTGCCCATCTGGTAGTAGAACAAAGAAACCTTGCTTTGCTTTGTCAATATCCATGTTTCTTCTTAAATTCTTTCCCATATCTGTATTATATAACGATGTTTATTAATTAGTTCATTGGTGAGTCTAAACAAAAATGACTCCAATTGCTTCCAAATGACTTTCTCCATTGTCATGGAGAGAAAAAGAATTATCCTTATGTTGCCACAAGCATAATCTGGACTAAAGCCCAGGCTACAATTCTGAGTGTAAATCCATTTATTTTTTACCATCTAATGCAGAGGTTTTATGCATTAATATGCTGATATCAAAACTGAAATCAAAGATTTTCTTCAAATGAAAAATATTTGATTACTCCAATGAGATGTTACAGCTATCAAAATTCTTCTGGGCATGAGAATTAAAGGTAAGAAAAAGAAATATTGTCTATGTTTGAAAAAAGACTTTTTAAAAAATATAACATAATATAACATAATATATTTATGTTATATAAAAATATAACATAATGTTTCTAAAAAGGCCAGCCAAATACCCGTAAAAGCAAAAAAACCCAAGCAACAACAACAAAAACGAGCAACAAAACAAAACCTCCAAACTTCTTATGCTATATTATAGATAAAAGTTATTATAGCTTTCCATAAATTGATCCAATCATCTTTTAAAGCCAATCATGTTACTGATCACCATGAGTCATGATCATGAATTTTGGTTTAATTATAAGTATTTTGTTTGTCCAAAGTTTTATTACAGCCAGATTAATTTGATAACTGCTAGTCCTAGTTTACTGAGAAGAAAAGATAAATATTTTCCTTTTGATTATTTCTATGCTATTCATAATTGTACAACTGTACTTCAAACATATTTTTTCCAACTCACTTGTTCCCTAAGCTAAAGATTCTCAAATATTCTAGCCTTTCCTGGTAAGATATATATATATATATATATCTGAGCCCCTGATTATTTTGATTTTCATTTTCTGCACACTTTTTTTGTGCCTTCAATTGTTGACTCTTGGCAACTACCTTGGCAAGCCCCTGCAGTTTTCTTGGCAAGCTTTCAGAAATGGTTTGCCATTGTCTGCTTCATAGGACTGAGAGAGAATGACAAGGTTATCTGAATAATTTTGTGCCTAACGTGGATAAATATCTATATCTCTTTCTATAACTATATCTAGATATCTATATCCATATTCATATCTATCTGCTGTTATTGTAGCATTCCATCAGTATTTCATACAAAAACATCCCATAGATTTGTATAAGAGTAATAAGTAGTAATAAGAGTAATAAGTAGTAATTTCAATCTTTTTCCTAACTCATTCCCTAAATCTAGAAATCTATAAAAAGAGTAGGAGGGAAAAACATTTTAAAATTTATTCTCATAAAAGTTAAAAGTATTTGTTCACTGCCTAGTTTCCAACAATTCACTTTATAACAATGATATCCATTTTCTTGTAGTTTTGGTGTTCTACTGCTCTTAGTATAACAAAGCCCACAGAAGACTGCCGGAATGCAAAGATTATTATGGCAGACCAATTCCCAGAAATGACTCTAAATCAATTATTTTTCTTTTTTTAAAAAATGGATCGGAACAGTTTAACTATTAGCAGCATGAAACATATTATAGTTTCCATCACATTGCATTTGTATAACCCAGCTTTTTTTATTTTGGAACAAAAGGCTATGACAGCATTAAACATATTGTTTCTTAAAAACAGCATATGCTTTTTATATATATAATTAGTTGTTGTGGTGGCTTCTGTTAAAATCCTATCCTCCCACTAAACTTGGCCTTTGGAGATGTTTTTTATAATGCTAATCGTAAATGTGCTTGAAAAACAAATCTGGATGTTCAAGGGCTTTGCATATGGAATCTATTAATCAGCAAGTAGGAAGGGACAAACCGAGTTATAATTCAGGCAAAGTTAAGAACCATAAACCAGTTATTGACTTTGGTTGGAAAGCCCCACTGAGACTGTTGAGATCTTGTCTTGTCTTGTCTTGTCATCCACTATCTTCTGATCTAGATTTGGGGAACTAGCTGTCTCTAGGATCCTCTAAGCAAGGACTTCTTTCAGTACCTTTATAAATGTCTTTAAATATTCTTTTCTGATTATGAAGGTAACTACTATTTGCATTAGAAAAATGCCCATGCATATAAATAGATGCTATTCTACAGGTACAAAACAACTTTAAAGACAATAAGCTATTTGAAGTCAATGGATGAATTTCCCTGTCACTTTGCTTGCAGCTGATGGGACAATCTCCTTAAAGGGTTAGTACATTTCACAGAAATGTTCAAAAGAACAGTTTTTGTCCATGCCAAAGATTAAAACATCAGTTTTTCTTTCTCTCCTTTGTCTGGTTGCTTGATCTCTCCTACTGGGTTGGACCTCATTCATCTTGGCTTGTCTCAATCAGTCCATTTTTCTTCTTGGTTCTTCAAACCTCAGTCCTCCTTTAGTTGATCCACTGGGTAGTTTCATTGGTGAAACTGCCCATCTCTTTTTCCCTCTGGCTTGGGAAAGAATGTTTCTGAATCCTTTGTATCTTTACCCCCAAACCAACTCTCTCCCCTTGTTAATAGCAGGGAGTAGAATCCCTGCTGTGCAAAGAGCCACAGAAAGCTTTATGCTTTCTCTCTTTTACCTTTTGTTTATTCATGTGTAGGCTTTCTTGATCACTTTAAAGATTTGTGTCTTTTTCCCTTCATCTTCTTAGATGGCCTCTTGCTAAGATACTCTTTTTTATTTACTTTTTCTTGGCCACAACATCAGGCTATCTTCTTGTGCTTTCTGTTCCCTCATTCCTCAGTGTGCATTTTACTCTTCATGTGCATCCACAACCCCACAGCTTTTTATGTCTTTCCTAATGTTTGTTCCTGCTTCTCTGTTGCTTGCATAAACTTTCTCCCTTGCTGGAAATCTCTCTGACTTCCTTCCCAGACTCCCAACTGTCTACCAGCTGCTTACTACTTCCCTTAATCTCTACCCCTTTTTTTTTCTCCTTAACATCACTGACAATCCTATTTCCTCCAATTCTGACTTTGGTTACAGACATCGTGTGTGAGAGCCTTTACACCCAAGTTAACTTCCTCACTTCTAGCAAAGTTTTCACCAGACTTTAATCCCCTTAGTTATTCTTAAACTTTAGCGAACTCTCTGGGTTGTAGGTGTAAACAACTGAGATTTACAGACATTTCCCTCTTAAGGAATTGACAAGTTTACCTGATAAATAAATGCCATCTGGTACCAAAGATGTCTTAAGGGTCTCTGGGGCTATAGTCCATTATAAAAACAATGGATTTTGATGAGAATGGATGCGCCTGGCTGTGACAACAACCTCAGTGAAGAGTTTGTTGTGCTCAGGCAGAAAATATGTCATAACTTTGTGTGAGAACTTTTTCAAAGTAAAATCAAAAAGTCAACTGTCATGTCACTGAGAAAGTCAAGGGGAATAGGAATTGTGATAGATCATGATATTCTGTTGATTCTCTGACTAGGTTATAAAAGGAGAATACTACTTGTGTTCCATTGTCTGCTATACAGTGTAATGTCAGAAAATATGTTTTAAATCATAAGGTTCTTATTTGAGTTTAAGGAGCTTGTTCCAATGCAAACAAATCTGAAATTAGATAAGTTGAAAGGAGGAAAAATGTAAATTCCACTGAAACAATTCAAACAGGTCTAAGGTATGCTTTTTTGACAAAGCTATAAATTACCTTATGTCCTCAATAAAAGGAAGAAACAATACCAGGAAAATGGCAAAAATAATGCCTTATATGTGCATTAAGATAATGAATTCGGGAGTGATTTAAGTTATACTTAAACTCATGCACTATTAATTTTAAATAAGAGGGGAGAGCATTTGAAATACAGTCTTAATCTGGACTCCAGATTAAAAACCTTTATTCTGTAGTTCTCTAACTTTTCATTAATAATTATTCTATATTTGCTTAAACCATTGATAAAATTCACATGCATATCCTTATTTTTAATTTTATTTTTTTATTCTCAAGAAGGATTCTTATGGGGTCGATATACGGTGCCCTTTTTCTGGGTCATATCTGTATTGTAACAATGATTGCTCCTGTACCTCTTAACGATTCTAATATCATCTTGGAATTAAATATATGTACAATTGGAATGGAAGTTTGTCACCTTATTATTGTGCACCTCTACTGCTTGTATTTCATCCAAGTCATATCATTTACAATATATTGACAATGCTGGCTTTTATTGCTGTCAATTCTTCAGATTCTGTATTGCTAAGGAACAGCTACCTGAATTCTCTACCATCTCAAATTTCACTAATAGTACTGAGAGTTAAGAATCTGATTACAGACCATGTTATTGTGGGTGGCATCTGATATTATGGAAGGCAAGCTTCTTGGAAATGCAAGAAAAAACTTGCAGTGTTAGCAGTTACAAAATTTTTGGATGACAATCATTGATAAAAATCACAGTGGTACTTGAGTTACTGATGATTGTCTCCTTAATGGTGAGAGCAAATTTGGTATTGCAGTTAAGGTACCAGGCTAAAAACTGGGACACTTAGTCCTAGTACCACCTTGTGCACAAAGCCATTGGGTGATCTTGCTCCAGTCCATCTCTCTCAGTCCTAGGAAGGGGGCAATGACTAATCACTTCCACAAAACTTTGTCAGGGAAACTGCAGGGACCTGTTAAGGCAGTCACCAGGAGCTAAAAATGACTGAAAGGCACACACACAAATCTCCATATATTTGGGGTAGAGATATAAAACAAATGCACAGTGTTTGTTTAAATAGATAGATATTTATAACTTACTGAAGAAAATATTAGTGTCAAATCAACACTTATTAAATTACAACTAGATTGGAAGATTCGGAAAACAATATATGGCTACGATAGCAAAAGCACAGACTTATATACCGCTTCACAGTTCTTTACAGCCTTCTCTAAGCAGTTTACAGAGCCAGCATATTGCCCCCAACAATCTGGTTCCTCATTTTACCGACCTCAGAAAGATGGAAAGATGAGTCAGTCGGCTGTCCAAGTCTCACTGGAGTCTGCAGTCAACAGAATTAGCTGAAATTTTGAATGAAAAATGATCCATGTTTATCCCTTCCCCTCTAATGAAAGCAGTCTAAAATCAGTCAGAGGTGTTATGGCTGTTAACATCAGCTTGTGCTTGATATTATACTTTGGATTTATCACATTTTGGTTCAATCTATGGCATCACAAATCTAAAGCAAAAAAAAATGGACAAGGGGTTGCCTTCTGATGCTCCTGAACGCCAGCTTTCAGCCAATGTGACCAACATCTAGTCCAGCAGATATGACCATCATAACATCTAAGCCATTTCAGGTTCTCATTCATTCTTAAATAATTCAAGATAGCCAAACTGGAGGAAATACTGTATGGGACATCCGAGCAGCCTTCCCAGCATTCCAGGTGTGTTGGGATAGCAAGGACAAGGGGAACTCTGGGGATAGCATTCCTGGTATATCTGGAGAAAGCTGCTTCTAGACACAGGTCACTGAAATTTCTTGCCGGTTGTACCATGGAACACTTTGGATAAGATTTGATGGAAAGCAGCCTTCTGTAATATTCTATCTTCATTTTTTCAATGTTAGAAGAGTAATAAAAATGTGTAAATCAGCTATTTCTCTTCTTGTAGAGCTATACAGTGTTATTATCGATCACTCAAACAGAGACATTTTTGAGATTTGAACTTTACAAGTTTACCATGCGGATTATTTCTTAAGGTTCATTTAATCCATGCTGAAAAGTAAGAAGTCATCCTTAATAAAGAATTATATTGTTTTGTCCCTATTTATTGAATACGTATTTAGAATGCCTCCCTGGTGCATATGTTTTTTCATGTGCATGTTATGAGTAAAGCATTTAAAATATTTTCAGCCACCCTTTATGTTTTTTAAAAAAAAGGCCCTGCTTCTTTCTACTCTCAGTATTATATTTGATTGATGCCTCTTTTGTGCCTGCAAAATGGAAAGCGTATTTTTCTTTGTCATTTTATTATTGTAATCTGTTGCACTGCTAGAGTCTAATACTAGAGATGTAATGCTTTACATTTTGAAAGGCAACCAGTGTGCTTTTCTTTTTTTTTTTTGCTTTACATTCATATTCATTCTGGTGAAAAATGTCAGACTGATCCCCAGCGTTTCATTTCCAAGGACAATTATTAGTCACAGTTCTAATCATGTTGACTGTCCAATCCATATCTTAGCCAGCCCTTATTTCTGCAAACCCATTGCCCGTTCCTTAACTAACAAGTTTTTGTTCTACCCAACCATAGTTCAGTCTGCAATTAAAAAAACAAAAACAAAATAAGAGAGTTGGAAGGGACCTTGGAGGTACAGAATCCCTTAGAACAGGGCTGTCAAACTCCTGGTCCATGGGCTAGATACGTCACATGCTGGCCACACCCACACCCAGTTTAGCAAAAGGGAAAAAAGTCTCAATATGTCACGTGACACCACCGTGACAACGTGAGTTTGACAGCCCTACCTTAGAAGAAACAGAATCGGCTGTATGTGGGATATGTACAAGTTTTATCTTTTAATGATCAGGCACTTTGATTATAATTCCAAAGCCAGTTGCTGTTGATAATTAAAGCCTTGCATAGCCTCCTATTGGCATCCCTTTTGGCAAAGGATAACACTAGAGTGGGAAGAAGAAGAAGGCAGGTTTATCTCCAAATGGGAGCCATTTCAGCAGAACGTAGAAAAGGAGGGGAAGCAGAACCATTTGTGATGTATAGTACCTTCTGACATTATCCAGTTCTTGAGGCAATGTAAAAACCAATTAGGTGACTTTAATTAGATATCTGCTAGAGGCAGCAGCATCTCTTCATACAGCCTGGTTTCTTTGACTGAGTTTTTCCACATCTCAGTTTTAAGCTGGTCTACTATGCTTGAACTTGCTGAAAATGAAGGCAACTTAAGAAAACCCTTTCCTTAGGAGGAGGAGGGAGGAGGAGGGGAGGAGGCCATTTTTTTTCTATTACTTGGGCTAGAAGGATAAAATGGAAAATTCTTGTCAATTGTACTTGAACTTTTTTTTAAGAAAAAGATAAAGCTAACATTTCACTCTTTCATTATTTAACTCTTTTTTTTAAAGAGGGATGTACGGCAAGAATTAGTGACCAGTGGGGAGGGGTCATTCCTGTCAGAATACACAGCAACCAATTGGAGCAGAGTTATTTGCACAGAATGAAATGAACCTGATTAGGTGAACCAAGTAAAAAAATACTACTTTTTACATGTAGCAGAAACAGAAAAGCAGAGTTTGCCTTTTGGATTAATTGGATGAAGATGGATGACCATGTTGTGCATTTTGCCCTCTAGAAATGCCCTGTGGCCCTTCTATGTTTTGAGCAAGCAGCTCATATGGATTAGTCTTTCCTTTGTATCTGTTCCCTAACAGCAGCCATTTTGAAATATTTCCATCCACAGTGATCATTCAGAGAACTGTTTTTGAGAGTATTTATTCCTCCTTCCTCCCTAGACAGGCTGAATAGGTGGTTGTTGAGGTGGATGTGGCAAAAACTGCATCAGAATCTTGCAACATAAACTCCACGTCTAATACGACATGCTGCCAGCACAAAAGGGCCCAGGTTGCATACGACATCATGACACTTATTTTGTTATTTGGTTACCATTGTGACCAGCTGTGTACACCTCTGTCTCCATCTTTGTTGCTTTCTGAACCTCTTCTTTAGGTTGATTGCTTTGCTTATTGATTTATATTTTCCAAATGGCCCTGTTTCTCCATTCAGTGAATCTTTCTGCAATCCATTTCTGTATGAAAGTGGAAATGATACCCCATTCATTCTTTGTCTATTACTTCGCCATTATGTATTGCTTACTTTCCTTTTGTTGCACTTAAGAGAGAACCAAAAATGAGCATGGCTTCTGGATCATGGCATTAAATGGTAATCTTCCTCCTCCCTTCCCCTTCTTATATTTTTTTAGAAGATCTGAAAAACCATTTGTTGTCTAACTGGTTTGGCTAAACTGAATTCCTTTGTGATTTAATTTGCATTTTTTTCTTTATGTTTTCCATGTACTTTTCTTTTATCCCCTCCCATTCTCTTACAGGCCTATTATCTTCTACTATCCTATAAGAAGAAATATAGCATTGTTGTTGTTTTAATTTTTAAAAAGAATTGCTGTATATTAGTTTGATATTTGCTTGATTTTTATATATGACTTTGCTTGAAAACTATTTTTGGTGGATCGTTATTATGAAAAACAAAATATAAATAATTGTCATAAATGCATACAATATACAATATATAAGATTATCTGTTCATCTTCATTTTTATGTCTGTCAGAGTGCACACAGTGTGACTAGGTGAGACAACCCAGGAGCAAATACAGTACACAGGTTTGTATTTACAGATAGTACGTTTTTTTATCCCTAAAAGCATATACACACACATACACACACACACACACACACATACTTTTATACAGGCCTTGAATACAGGAGCAATCAGTAGCCAACTACACCATGGAAACACAGATGGAGAAAGAGATACGCCCTCACAAGGTCTCCCATATATTACAGCCTCTTAAAGTGGTAGCAGTCAAATAACCCTGCTGACTCATTGCTACCCTTGCATCATCATTGTAACTTTACAGTATTACAGCATTACAACCTTCAAGCAGCTGGTCAGCTGTTAAATTATCATTACCCTGACATTGTCTCTATTGTAATCTTTCTGCCATAAGCTGCCTTGAGTATTATTTATGATTCCAAGAGTGCCATTCATATCTCATAAATAAATAATTTTCCATGGAAAAAATGTACCAGTGTACACAAATATTATACATAGCAGACAGATGTCTTTTACACTTTTTAAAAGGCTGACACCAGTGCCATTCAGGAAGTAGTACTGTTTCAATTTTTATAAACTGGAAAAACTATAAATTTCAGGAATCAGTCCTTGATTTCATTGAAACTAAGAAGTTTAAGAATAGTTGATAAAAAGAGCTGTAAGGATGATAAAGAGTGTAGAAAAAGCTATGTCTGAATTACTAAAGAAATTGACTTTCAACTAATGCTACTGTCTGGGAGCATAAGAAATCCTTTGAATTGTTTTGTATATATTCTGAGATTTATATGATTCTCAGAGGTAGTTTTACCAAGATGCACCACAACTTGATTTAAAACATATTTTAAATTTATTGGCTAGTAAGTCATCCAATAAGCCTGTAATCCAGTGCATATTTATACAGAAGTAAGTCTGTTATTTTCAATGGGATGTTTGATGTAATCCCAGCTGAAATTGTGCTGATTTAAGGGAATTAGATAGAGACAAACACTGCAGCTACCAGTTGAAAGAGCTTTAAAATGGCTCAGTTTCTACCAAAAGAAGAGAAATAAATCAGAAGAAAAGAAAAAGAAAAACCAGCAGCAGAGAAGGAAGAGACAAATTACAGTATCCCATGACCAAATTTTAATGATCCTAGAAATATCATTTCAGTATCAGCAAAAAACTAGATCTAAGTCATCTCCAATATGAATAAAGGCAAATATTCGTGTGCCAGGGTAATGTTGCAGGATCCAATCTGGATCAGTCACTAGGACCGTAGATTTAGTCTTCTAAGCCTTTGGACTTGTGCTAGGTAATTTCTAGGTAAATCCTCAGGTAATTTCTCTCTAGCAAAGTGTGTGCTTTGGGCTATTCTGTGTGTGGTATTTATATGTTGATTGGGGTGTTGATGGCTGGCTATTAAGCTCCAATATGTTTAATTCCAGGGAAATACCTGTTCTTCTCTCCCCCCTCGTCCCCATTGATTTTTCATTTTTCCTGACCTGAAACAGTTTTGTTTAGGATCCAGACTGGATGATGGGTCCTTCAGGTTGGATGGCATCCAATAGACTACTTAGGAAAAGCTGAACATGTTTCAAAGTAGTAGTGGTGTTTATGATATGTCTAGATGAAAGCTTTTAGGATGTCCAATTGCCATATAGGAAAAGAGAAACCAGAGTATCAAAGAGATCATTATAATGGAAATATGAAACATAAGAAAGCTTAGCAACCATTTAGAGTTACAACAGACCTCCAAAGGTATCCAGATTTCGGATGGCAGCACCCCATCCCCCCTGTGGTCACTTAATGACCTTTTGGATGCTTGGCTACCACCTCATTTTAAGGGCCATTTGCAGTATTCTGCAGTCATGTGATGTGTTTTATGGCAATTATTTTCCAATTGTCCAATGGCTAGTGCCTATAACCTATAGAATTAAGTAATAGAGTCTAGCTTGAAGCCTAAATTGTGATGAGACCTTTACTAAAAGTATACTTAAGGAGTTTTTCATGTCTATTCAAATGAGTGACATTAATGGAACCTATCGCAGTATTAAAAGCCTAGGAAAATAGGAAGAGAAATTACTAAAAAAGCAAGAAATCACTTAAAAGATAATCAAAGGGCCTTTTAAAAAAAACATGAATGAACTCTGAAAGAATTAGATAAAATTATTTAGGCCAAAACCCAGTAAAACTATAATGAACCATTTCTAAATATTTAAAAGAATATCAAGACTACGGCAATTGTTCTTATGAATATTACAGTGCTGTTACTTCACTGTACTATTAATTTCAAAGGTTTCTAAAGGTGCAGCCCTAAGCATATTTATTTAAACATTTCCAAGATTGAATACAAAAGTGCATAATTTAAAGACTGTTGTGTGCACTTTTCCAAAGGGATAAAAAAAATACATTATGACACATATGTTTCATATTCTTTGATTTAAGAGTTCAACAAAAATACTAATTCTTTATCCTGTCAGTGAGGCAAAAAAATAAATAAATATATTCCTTAATGAATGTTTGGTAGGTGACAGGTGAAAGATGTGCTGTTTTTAAAAAGTAGCTATTTATTGATACTCAATTAAATGAAACAAAACCAGGTGTCTACCTGTGAAAAACAATACTTCATAACATCTATTACTTTCCAAATGTTTATACAAAATAAATCATAAACCTTCTCGAGCAGAACTTGCTGGCACACAAAATTGCTAATCCAATATGTTTTTTCCACATACTGCAATGGACTAAAAAGACAGGCAGATGGGTGGTCCAAGGGTAGCTACTTTTATTTTCATAGCTACGGCAAAGTTATAGGTTCTCTCATAGAACAGAATACATTTCATCCTACAGGTAGTCTTCAACTTACAACTGTTCATTTAGAGACCGTTTAAAGTTACAACGGCACTGAAAAAAAGTGACATGACCATTTTTAACACAACCACTGCAGCATCCCCATAGTCACATGATCAAAATTTGGACACTTGGTAACTGGCATGCATTTATGATGGCTGCAATGTCCTCTGGGTCACATGATCACGTTTTGCAACCTTCTGACAAGCGAAGTCAATGGAGAAGTCAGATTCACTTAACAACTGTGTTAGTAACATAACTGCAATTAACTATGTCAAGAAAGGTCATAAAATGCGGCAAAACTCATTTAACAATTGTCTTGCTTAGCAGTGGAAATTCGGGGCTCAATAGTGATCATAAGTCAAAAATTACCTGTAGTGGCATCCATCAAGTTAAAAAGTAAACAAAAGCAATATCCTTTGTATGTAGGTATGATTTCAGTGCATGTACAAAAGGGGTGGGATTTCAAGGGTTTTTTGATGCCTTGAATATACAGCATGTTGGATATTAAATATCTAACTGTGACTAAGTCCCCAGTATTATCACATTTCTTTGTTCCAAATGCATATGACATAGGTACACACACTTTGTATGGGCAAAAGTGATTAAAGCTCTTTTTTTTTTCTTTTTTCATTTTGTTCCATTCCAATGTTGTTATTTCTGCCATCTTTATTATTATTATTTTAAGTTTTGTAAACTGCCCAATGTTGCTCGGAGTTGAGTGACATATAAATTTAATAAATTATTAAATTATTATTACCTTGAATTATCTATGGAAGGCAAAAGCAACCTTGGGGGTTTGCGATTTGGACAGTTCCTCTCTCTTGGCTGTTTTATCAGATCTTATAAAATTAATAAGAAATATTAAAAGTGCCGGGAAGATTGCCAAATCTCATGAGCTTGTAGCGTTCCCATATGAAATGTTGTGAGATTTCAATTCTCACTAGCTCAGGATTGACTCGGCCTTCTATCTTTTTGAGATCAGTAAAATGAGGGCCCAGATTGTTGGGGGCAATATGCTGACTCTGTAAACTGCTTAGAGAGGCTGTAAAGCACTGTGAAGTGGTATATAAGTCTAAGTGCTATTGCTATTGCTAAAACAGTGGGTTAATTATCATTGCATGAAGCTGAAATGAGATCCAGAATAATAAAATATATCATTTGTAAAGTTAGTAGAATAAATTACATTTCAACTCCTCTCACAATATACTTTTATCCTAACGGAGCTTCAATTCATATGTTTTTATCCTAGTGTAAAATGCAACAATACTGAATGAGCCTATATTATGATTAGAGTCAAGGGGAAGTTAATTACCCCAAATTTTGCAAGAACTCAATTTTATCACCAAGTCAAGTGCATCAATCAGATATGACTTTTCAAAATGTGGATCTTGATCCCAGTTATCTGTCTTGCAATTATCCATATTTCCAAAGACTGCAATTATGCACTGAAGAAATTACAATCTGTATGAGTGGGTAATGGGAACATGACAGGAAAGTGAAATTATCTTTGTTTATTCCATTCTGATTTAGCTCAAATATACCTTGCTTTGGCGTGCCCAATGTATGTTAAAGGACATGCCATAATTTATTGAACAACAGGCTCAATTGTCAAGAGGATGTTTGTGCAACAAAGATATAGTGAACTACAATTTTCAGGTTCATTATATAATTATTAAGTACAGATAAGTACATTAATTAAATACAAATTAAGGGAGAACAGAAAGATGAAATATAAGTTATTCAAATCTTGCTAATAGTCTGAGGTTCAAGAGCTGTTTAGTAATGTCAGCAATTACATTGGGAAGGTGTGTACAGTGCCCCTTTCTTTTCCCCTACCTGCTTCTCATTTTGGTCCTCTTATCTAATAGCTGTTAACCAAGGCAGACAACATAATAACTTTTTTTTCCAGCACTGTCAGTTTCTGTTTCCCAAGCTGCCTTTTCTGCTTCCCCATGAGCAAATATTTACATTTTATGTTGCATTCTTTAATCTTCTTAAAGTTGGTGGTGGTGGAGGAGGAGGAGGAGGAGATTTGCTATCAATTCAGTATTAGCAACCACATAGGTTGACCCTTTCCAGATGATCTGATTCCAATCAAGTCTCCACACAATGCATCCATTACCACTGTAATTGACCCCATCCACCTTGTTGCTAGTCTTTCTCCTCTTCCATTTCCTTCAATCTTTTTCAGTATTATTAATGTCTCAAAACAGTTAGGTCTTTGCATAATGATAATAATAAATTTGTCCCTCTTTGTTCTGCACATAGTCATGGATAATTTGAGACTTCAGGGGGTGGAGAGGAGAGATATTCTTTTTTGATGACAGATTCCCCCAAAATCAATATGCTTATTACCAATAAAACATCCAAGTAGCAAAGTAAAGTTATAATTAAAAGTTTGGCATAACCAATAAAATACATTGATAAATATGCATCAAATATTTTTCCAACTACCGTATAGTGCAATTTGATTTCTCCATAGCTGACTAGTCCTATTCAGCTTCTGATTTTTCACAATTTCACCTACAGATGTAATAAATAGCAACACTGTCATTCAGTGTTTAGTATTTTCCCTTTTTTTTTGTATTTCTTAAATTTCATAGTGCCGAAATTACTCTGAATTATTTTATGTAAACAAAAAATGTTTGGAAAATTCATAGTGCAAAGTACATAAAGTAATGCAAAGTGGAATTACAATGTTGGATATGGTTGCCTTCAGGCCTTAGCAAACAATATATGTTTTCCCAGTGTGGTAAATGACTATCAGAGTTGTGTACTTGCTAATAAATCCTTATGGGAATTCAAAAAGGTGACCTCCATGGAACAAAAAAAATGTGTCCTGCTTTAAAAATAACTGAAGTAAAAAAAAATAATAATCAGGCTTTTCAACTTGAATGTATGAATATTAACTCTTTATGGTGTTAGTGATCCAGCTTGGATCCCATCTTCAGAATAAGGATATTTAAGATACACATTAAGTCTCTGAGTTTCAAGGTATTTTTGCAGCCTTTAAAACAATGAAGAAAGCTAGCATTGGCCTGTTATGCCTTTGAATTTAGCAATGTTTATCAACCATGACCTGTCATAACCATCATGTTTATGCAAAAGCCAGACACATTATTTTATTCAGTAGGCAAAGTTATTCATGGCTCATTGATTCCAAAAATGCTTTCCCTATGGGCCAGGCTCAATCAGAGGTAGATTATGGAAATAAAATATTCGCCAACTAAAGATTGTTGGTTTCCCACATGTGGTTTTGCCTGCAGTGTGCTCAAATGTTTTTTTTCTCATTGCAAGGTAAAATCTGTGTCCTCGTGTGTTACTGTAAAATATTTTTAAAATGTCCTGTTTGTATGCCTTCCAACACAGATTGAAGCAGTCATAATAGCAGAATATATGAATTACCTTTCATTTTATGCATGTGCCACAAGTTGAGCTCTAGGGTAATATAGATAAACTTAATATTTGGTTAAACTTTTTGTTCCGAAAGCTCATGAGAAATTTAAACACAGGTCTGTACAGTATAGCAATCAGGCAGCTATGCTATTTCAGCTTCTTAGCAGAAGAGGTTAATCACCATGGGGAGAAAAGGATGGAGTATAATGTGATTACTTGATTTGAGTCAACAAGAAATGCACAGCACTCACTGTTCAGTTGAAATGGATGTATTAGGGTATTTCCATATCATCGCCTTTTTAACCCCTCAAATCCTTAGAAACAGTTTGAAGACAATCCATCTTGCTTTCACCATGAAAATTGAAAATATTGAGATTAATCCAAAATCACTTTTCTCACTTAGGTCTGGTATCTTGCATGGTCTCTCAAAGGCACCTCATATTGGAAGGAAGGAAGGAAGGAAGGAAGGAAGGAAGGAAGGAAGGAAGGAAGGAAGGGCTTTGATGCAGTTTCAACTCTACCATAACTAAGGTACAAAAAAAATCAGCTCACTTTCCAACACTGCTGATATAGTGTGAATACAACATTACAGAGCAGCATTCCATAAATGGTACAAAACCGTTGCTATATAAGTTCCTTATATTCAATTTTAATTGAAAGAAAATAGCTACATAATTAATATTCTTAGTGAAATAGTGAACAAGGCCAGAACACAAAGTATAGTTATAGGGTCATTATATCAACAAAGACCTTGAGTTTCTCATTGGTGGCCAGAACAAAGCTGCTCCCCCTCAACCCACCCTTCAGAAGTAGAATCTCCATCTCCCTCTGAAAAGCAATTGTGTTAGCTTGTTGCTTTATTGTCTTCTGGCAGCTCCATAACTGGTTGAAGCTTTGTGAGCATGCAGCTCATATGCAAAGTCTCTTCCAAAAGTTGTGAGTGCTGGTTAATACTGCAAGGTGATACAAAATATTTTGTCATGGCAAATTTGCTTTACATCAATGACAAGAATTGTGTCCACCTCTATGGCATAAAACTCTTGTCATGACTATTCCAGGCTGCCTCACACAGTTCTAACAGAAACACTCATATTAACTCCAGTGCTCTAGCTAACAAGGATACTTACATATCTATAAAGACTACAAACTTCCATTTTGTGGGCTTTTGTTTAAAAGACTAACAGCTGAGGGACTGATTGCAAAGGGTAATGGGATATGGAGCCTGTAGCCTCAAGGTTACTTTTACTGATCCAACAAGCCTGAAAATGATGAAAGATAGTCACTATTTGTATTCTGTGTGGTCTGGCTACTTCATACCAAGTTTCTGTAAATATGAGGAGTGATGTCCTTCTTTAATTGATGTAAAAGTATTGCATCATGTCTTTGAGATAATTGGGTGTGATATGTCTGATTTAAGGGGCAAGAATGCAGATAGCAGATAGTTTTGATCCATAGCATGCCCTTTGCTAAATATTAGTCTCCAATGTCTGCATATCTTGGAGACATTACAGCACACAGCACACAATTTTGCACACAGTCTCCCAAATTAATGGAAGAAGAGTTAGAGTGGTACAGCAGGATTTAAGACTGATCATCCTTGGAAGATGCAAATATTCACAATAGTTGCATGTTTGGCTAATTCTTTGTTTCATAGTGTTTCATATGGCTTCTTGAAAGCCATAGGTTTATTAAAATTGTGTTGATCTCAACATACAGTATATAGCAAGGGCTACTTTGAGCTTGGAATTCTGCAATAGAATAGGGGACATAATTAGAACAGGGGAATTTAATCAGTTATGAACAGACAGTTACCAGCTTGCAACATGAAGCTAACTGTAACTACTGTAAAATGAAGGGTAAGTTTATATGGTTTGCCCATAGAGCAGGGGTGCCAAACTTGATTTCATTGAGGGTCACTACAGGGTTGTCTTTGACCTTGGGGGCTGGATTGGGCATGGCAGCTTGACATCACTTGTATCGGGGGCACCGTGGCCTGAACACTGTGCCAGAGAAAATGGGCTCCCAAGCTCTGTTTTCAGCTGGGATGGCTTCCTGCAACCCTCTGCCAGAAAAAAACGGAGCTCGGGAGGGCCGTGTTTTCACTGGCAGAGGCACCGCAGGCCGGTCCTTCACTATTTCCAGGGTGGTCCCTTGGGCCAGATCTAAGCGCCCTACAAGCCAGATCTGACCCAGGGCCTTGAGTTTGATACCCCTACCCTAGAGAATGATGAAAACAAATGATTACTGATTTGTAAGGAAGTGTTCCTGAAACTTTCAGTCTATCCAAGCACTTTCCACCACTCAGAATTATTTGATAACTGGGACTATTGGTATGAACTATGATCAAATTGCAGAAATGGATGATTTCTTTTGTCATTCTGAAGAACTAGCTCTGTGATGAGAACGTGAGTGGTGGAGAACTCACAGACCATGTCCAAACAACACATTTACCTTAGTTATTTCCAAACTTAATCAGATCTCCATAGAACAGGTTTTGGCACCACACAGTTTTGCTAATTATAGCAAGAAACTCTATTTTATGGATGCAGAGTCTCTAACAACTTTCTTCCAGGAAGTACTAATAGCCAGGGGGCCCTACTAGTAAAGTTCATTATATCAGTAGTTTTTTGATGTTTCTTACCATTTGGGACATGGCTGTTTGTAATTGCTAAAGAAGAATAACCCACAGGATGTCGGTGGCTTGCCTGGCCCCTGAAGCCAGTCAGGAAGTCATGTTCGGTGGCTGTCAGGACTCTAATAGTTCATTTTAAAGTAGAGAATTGGGATTTATATTTTTTTTTAGTTTTTCTATTGCTTTAAAAGTTTGGGGATACTGACAAGCAGGATGGGCAGTTGCTCATGACACTCTGTCATCTTGCTGTGATCAATTTGTACTGCATAATGATTAAAATTACCACTTTGGTAAGTATATGATACATTTGTAATGGAATCAGAAAAAGCTATAATTGGCATCTCCTCCTATTGTTATAGGTACTGTATGTTTTAGCTTGTGGAACCTGAACTTGTGAATCTTATCTTTGAAGGTCAAAGTATACCATATAGTCCCTTATCTCCTTGGGCTGGGAATCTGGATCGCAATAAATTATAATTTATACTGCCTTATTGCTGCTACTGTAGTAAATCAGTTGTTTTATGTAACTCTTATAATAATCAGTGTGCTATTATTATTATTATAACAAAACCCCTTTGATATTGAATGATGGTACTACTCATTGCTTTTGTTTGTTTGTTCACATGATTAAACACACATGATTAAGACCCCACAATATATACTTTATTCCAGGCACTCAAGGATAAACAATATGTCAACAGTCTGACAAACGAACCCAAGAAAAGTAGACTTTGAAATCCCAAAAGCAAAACTTTATTGGATACACTATTTCGGCACTGAAGAATCAAAACCAACTCTGGTTTTTCCTGCACAATGCTTGTATAGTTAAACAATAGCTTCTCTCCACCCAGTTTGACCAATTATGAATTGGCATTTGTTTTGAGAACAATTCACTTCTCTGCTGGACACCTGCATCAGTGTCCCTGGTGGGATCTGAATTCTCATGGTCTGTCTCTGGAGCATCTGCATTCTTTCACCCTTCTCTCCAGTTCTTTAGCAAGTTGAATAGCGATAAGATCTAAATGTTTCAAAAACTGTTCAACCTTGACACAATAATCAAGGTTAGGTTGCAGGATGGGTAATCCATTAACAATAGAAGAGCTCATCTCACCACCTAATCTAAACATCTGGGGAAACATCCAGGATTTTCAGTGCCTTAAAAAATAAAAAGCTAACAGGATTGGGACCATTTGAATTGGGTGGGTGGGGGAAGGGGGGAATGCTGTATTTAAGCAGTGTCTTGATTCTTCCTGAAAAAGCAATATGCATATATGACCCTATATCTATAATGTTTACATCAATCCTGAAATCCAGGTGGTGGGGATGCTGATAGTTTGGATCCATTTCATTTCAGATTGACTTCAATCCCAATTTCATGGGGGAAAAAGCTTCGGCAAATATTCAATATTATCAACTATGGTATTCTTTTTAAAATTGCTTAGTTGGGTTGTGGAAAAGGTTTTCAATTGATGTGTTAGTGTCAGCTTATGATATTAAGGAATTTCTGTTCCATGATCTTTTATCTATGAAGAACATTGTATTCTTAAAAAAAAACACCTTCCAGATATCTATGTAATATCTATCTATTGAGGTGGATCCTCTGGAAATCTAGGTTGCATGATAGTATGCAGAGAATATATAAATCTATCTTTCTTTTTCTTCCTTCTAAGAATGCATTCAAAAGATGAAGGAACTTCTAAACGGAGGCTAGGAGATGGCTTTCTGAAGGTTAATAAAGCAATTATTTAATCCAAGCAAGCCAACATTTAAAAAAAATGCTAGTCTGGATATAGGTTTAATCTGGCATTGGACAAGAGTCCATTTTTTTCTTAAAGAACCAAGAGCAAAGTCCTCCTGATTTCAGTGGTATCAAGAGAAGTACAGTTGCTGAGTAATATGGATGGCTGAGTAATATGGATGGCTTTTGAAATAGTTCATCTAATAGCCATGGTCATTTAAATACTTGAAAATAAATGAATAAATAATTCATCAACTAACTCTATTTTAGCAAAATAGAATAGCTCTCAGGAATGCACTAGTTAAATCCAGCCATGCTATTATAGTTCATTCTGTGTGAGTTGCTCTTGAAGACAGCTCTAAAATTTCAAATGTAGCAATCTGGATCCTATATAAATTATATTTAAAGATTGTATTGTACAAAAGCTGTACCAACCGTACAATTATTAGTGCATTTCTAGGGACATGATTCAAAGTGCTTAATAAAATCCTAAATGATTGGAGGTCTCAGTTAGCTGAAGCATCCTTATATCTATATAGATATGTTCATGACTTCCAATAAGTGTCAGAGGGTCAACATGTTCATCTGCCACCACGATCAATAACCACCATGATCCTAGAAATAAAAACTTCCTTGTGATAACTGCTAATTTGTGCTTTTCTTTCCCATAAGGCCTACAATTGCTCCATAAGTAGCGCTTTTTTTTAATACGATATCCTTGGCTTTTAACTGAATGTTATAATATTGGATACAATAGCTTTTAGTTGAAATTGCACGTGTTTAATAAGATTTTTAAAAGGATTTTTACTTTGTAGGCTACCTAGGGAAAGAGACTTTATAATTGGATTAAAGAAAATAATAAGAAAATTGAAAAGTATGAGAGCATTTTCAAACAAGCCAAATGTCTACCATTTATTTGTCACATCTTTTTGTTAGGGGTAAAAATATGTGTCATTGTCAGAGCTGTCTAACTGGAATTTTTAATTTTCACTAATTTAAAATGTATGTTTAAAAGAAATCAGTCTGAGCACACTACAAAATCTAAATGATACCAATGGTAGCTAAAGGAGAGATAGGGAAAAGTTCCACCCTGCTGCAGAAGAATAAAATTCAATGCTTAATCTGATACAAACGTAATTACTTTTAGTTAAACAAAAGGCAAGAACAGGCATAAAAGTTGACATTTGGGGCATTAAAGATTTTTTGACAAAGTGAACAATTATATTTTCATCACAGAACATATCACATCTGTCTTCCTTTGGTGCAGCTGGGTAGTTTCCTCTTCGTTTTGAAAAAATAAATCTCAGTTTTATCTGCTTCAGATTTTCTTTTTTTTTCTTTTTTATAAGTTTTTATTTTATTTTTTAATACAATCTTCCATTACATGGTGTGTCGTCTGGGTACAAATATTTTGCAAGAGTAATTAAAATTACAACTATATTCTTAATATTTTGCTAATATATATAATATGTCATTCATTGTAACAATCATCATCTTAACATTTTTAATTAAATTCACCTATTTTCTACCTTTGCTACT
>JANHFL010001609.1:49311-63049 GCA_032468155.1 Oxyrhabdium leporinum | reverse complement strand
GGTAGATTCCTCAAAGAACATGTTTATTGGATACATCATATCGGCACAGCTAGTGAAAACCAACTCTAAAAGTTCCCCCAGTTTTTCCCCAAGTTAAAAGAGCAAATATTTCCCTCACCAGATGTCCCTGGTCACATTGTCCAATGCAAACAGCTGGTAGGGTGCTTGATCACTCCTCTCCTCCATCAATTGCCACCTGTTAGGATGACCTTGGTTCTCACAAGAAAACTTTTTGTTTTGACTATTACCAAGCCTATCTACTTTTCCCCCTTCCTTCCCCCTCTCAGAGTTTGTTGCAACTGTGAGGCAGCACAAGGGGCTTCAGACAGGTTCACTTCAGAATTGACATAAATTATATCTCATTAAAAGTTATAAATATACCTTTTCTAAAACTTAAAATAATTTTGATCAGTTCTAAGTTTTAAGAAAAAGCCTAATATGGGAAACAGAAATACATGAACTAATAGTAATCATTTATCTTTTCAAATTAAGTTAATTTTCCTATCAACAAGCATAATTACTCTGTTTGCTAATTGACCTGTCATCAGTATGCAAGTAGCCTGTTATTGTTGTATCATTTTAATAGTATGTGCAGTTTTTTGCTCAGCACAGCTTTTGTTGTTGGTTAACTCATTGCTCAGCTGATGCATTGTTATAAATATATTGTGATGCAAAGAAAAAAATATGTTATGTGTTAAGCTATAGGTTAACAATTACCTGCCATAGGTTTTACTTTAAAATTAAATTATATTAAATAAGAGGATGCAGAATTGGAACTCAATATTACTCCTGCTGATGTTCATCTCTTCTATTTCTGTTATAAGCAGATTAATCAGTAAAATATTCAGAAGGGAGACAATTTGGAGAGGCATCCTAAGGACAGAAGATTAATGCTCTATAGTTGCAATCATAGCGTTGCTCCTTCTCCTAACTAATAAAACTATACAAATAATGCTATAACTGAAACATGTAATTGATCTCCCTGTTGTAAAATCTAAGCTAAGAAACTTTTCTTTTTAAAGTAATGTTTCTAAGCACTATCCATCACATCCACGGCTCATTGGCAAAATCCTTCAGGAATTTCAATATGACAATAGTCTCATTTTGCCACAGCTACATGTGTCATTGTAAAATAGGAAGAGCAATATTGTGTATTATGGTGCTTTAAAGGAATCTCTACTAAGCCTGTTGATGCTATTATTTTGAGGCACGGTGATCTTACATGGAATCTCTGAGAATGTAAGTGGCAACATTACCCATTGTATTTCAGTTTGGCTTTCTATGGGCATATGTGCAGTTGTATCAGAAAGACTGCTAGTGAGAGCTTTCTACTGGCCAATATTTTTGTGGTTGACTATATTGGATAAAATATCTCTCCACTAATCTCCCTCCAAAGATAGCTTTGTGAATTAAAATTATTTAAGGTTTATTTTTAATGCATGACCATCTGAAGGGAGAAATTACCCCTATTAGAAGTCCTTTAAAATTCCCAAACACATATTTCTAAGGATTTCATACATTCTAATAGCTCATGTATTCAATTAGCTGAAAAATCAATTACACTGAGACAATGCTTAGCGATTTGGGAATTTAGTCTGATGCAGACAATGCCTTTAGAAAGCCTTAATAGAAAATAAAAGTAAAACGAAGAGGCAAGTTCTTCTAACTTTAGCCTATAGCACTTTTGAGGTAATAATTTCTTCAAAGAGCTAATTAACTAATTAATTAGTCAATCTTAAAAATAACTCTCTAGATATAACTTGGAAGTCCTATTGAGATTTAATTTTCAATTGAATGAGCTGTTGGAAATATTTCACTGCAATATTGGGAACAGATTGCTATCTTGCTGGTGTTGCGTACTCTGTCTGTATCTGAGAGTTTTAACAATAAGTTCATTTTATGTCAGAGTTTAAAAACTATGTGAGAAGATGCTCCAACACTGGAAGTTTTTAAGAAGAGATTGGACAACCATTTGTCTGAAATGGTATATGGCTTCCTGCCTGAGTAGAGGGTTGGACTAGAAGACCTCCAAGGTCTCTTCCAACTCTATCACTCTTTTATTCTGTTAAGTCAGTGCAAATGTTATGCCAGGCAACATGTATTTCAGGCAGTGGTTCTCTAACACAGATATACCAAGACAAGGAAAAAACAAAACTAGTCATGGTTTCCCAGAGATAATTTAAAACAAAAATACACAAAAATGCTTATTTTAATCTCTCTTATACCAAATCCCAATCAATAGGGCTGGCTCAGGGTTAGCAGTTACAGCTCTGTAAAGTTCACTTGAAAATGCCAAGGACCAGCCTTGTCCATTTACACAGTTTTAAGTGAACATGCAATTCCTTACTACACTTATATGGATTCCAAGAAGCATTTTCTGAGTTATCAAAAACAAAGTAAGGACATGCCTTTTGGGTCTGACTCTTGACTCAGGACAAACTGCACCCCAAACAATCAATCATTTCTCCAAAATATCTGCTAGCAGTTGCTAGTAAAGTTGCTTTGACATTTTCAAAACATAATTCAAAAAGTGTAGAAAAATGTATAGCTAAGAAAAAAAGATCTTCATTTACATGGGAACTTAAAATAGATGTGGTTGTTAACTGCCTCCCCTTTTTAAGTGCAGGCAAAAAACTTTCATCTATTAAATCATAAATGCATAGAGGTTTATAACAAGTTTCTACCCTAAACACATCAACAGCGTCTGGAAGGTAAGATATAATATATGTAGTACTATATAGGTCTACAAATAGCAACTTGAGCCATTGAGAATTTGATTCACTAATTTCTGGAAGGGCAGCATTTCACATGAGAAGCCCAGATGCACCTCAGAAGTCTTCTTTATATCCCCTGGTAATTTCCTTCAAGCTAGCTACCATTGCACCAATGATTTCAAATACGGAAATCTTCAGATTGCACCAAATACTAACTTTTTATATCTGGCAATTTTTGGACATGATGCAGGGCTATTATGTCAGAGAAGATGGAGAATGCAAAAATACAAAAGGAATGTGTGAGTATGGTATGAATGTACAATAAAGAGTTAATATAGTGTAGTGATTAAAATGTTGGACTACGAATGAGGCATGGAATGCTCAGGCATGGAAAGTCAGTGGACCAGTTTCTTTTTTTTAAACCCCAAATATTTTAGATGTTTCTTATGGGGAAAAGCAGAACTGAGTGCTTGATCTCCTGATTGAAAGGAAGGATATAAATCAAATAAACCTAATATATACCGCATGTACTCTATGCACATATTTCCTTGTATGGCATTTGACTGTGTGTCTAGAAGTTTCCTATGTTAATTAGCACCTCACCAGTTAATTGTAAAAAACCAAGAAGATGATCCAGCTAATAACCTTTCCATTCATTCACTCATTCATTCAATTTTTGTTGATGCCAGCCAATTCTGGGTGACTTTATTACATTTGTAATATTATTTATTTACTTTTAATATTTGCTACACTTATTAATTATTATATACTACATTTATGCTTGCTTTTATCTAAAAAAGAACTAAGTGGTCTTCATAGGAACAAAAGTAACAAATACTAGTGAAATACAACCATTAAAAATAATTATTACATTAGAAATAAAAACATTAACATAAACAGGACATCAATCCTCACCAATGAAATAATTCTGAAGTAGCCAGATCTTTACCAGCCTTGTATACAATGTGGGGTGGGGTGGGAACTCCATCAGACAACATTTAAACATCTCTGAAATTCCCCTGGCTCACTTCTTCACACAAAAGTTTAAGTTAAGATAATGGAACTACCTCTATACAAGTATTTTTTTAAAAAAATAAAGAAAATAAAATGTAGGAATAGCTAGGAAGTCTGCAAAGTCATTAAGATAAATATACTGAAGAGGAGGGGAATCAGCATTCTTGGACATATCATTGTAATAATCTAAGCTTAAACACAGGCACACAAATAAAACAATTCTAAATCACTCTCAAGAATCTGGTATTAAAATTGCAGCCTCTTTCATCGAGGAAGCAAACTTTCAGCAAATGGAAGTGTAGCTTTTAGTGCTGGGCTACATCTGTCTATAGTAAGACTTGCATATGAAGGTGTCCTCTGTAAGCATCTGTGAATCAGAAACACCTTTGCATATATCGCTCTTTTGCAGAATAATTTAGTGATAACTTGGGTTTGTACTATACTATCTAGTTTTACAGATTTGTTTTGCAAAAAAGAACAATGAATGGTTTCTGCTCTATTGCTAGGCTTTCTTCAAACTGTTAAATATACTGATTTTCTATTTGCTTGCAGATTGTAAACCAATGTGCATCTATTTTTATTGGTTCTTTTTCCTTGAGAGGAAAATCTCAAATACTTCAGAAGAAAATTGAATGTTATTATCTGAAATCATTCCCCTTGGATCTCCTTTTCCACTGACAACTGAAGGGAGGAACTTGATAACAGTAGTGGTGTAGCTTCACCTTTGATACAACACAGATCTCAGTTGCTAAGCAATTTGTTTCAAATGCTACTTTTGCTGCTAGACAACGAAGAACTGGAATTGGATTCCTTCAATTACCTATGAAGGGCACTTCAGGTGCTGTAGGAAGTAAGCTAATAAAACATTGCATGCAAAAAGATTTGGGCAATATTTATTAATTATTTTACAGAGTTCCTGTGAATCGGATATCCTGAATATTGGAGGAACTGCTTGTCTCCAATGTTTTCTGCCCATTCGGTATGTTCCAAAACAATGGGAATGCTCCAGTTCCCTTCTATTAAATATTATGATCTTACAGGACCAAGGAAGCATTTTTTTTCTGTTGTAGTCTCACCCCTGTAGCAGATTCACCACAGAGATACAGACAGCGCCTTTCTTCTGGGTTTCTGAAAGGCCCTTAAGACCTAACATTAGTCTCAGATCTGGGATTTGTTGGGCCCAACATTTAGTTTGATGTGTTATAGTTTGTTTTACTTCAAGCTGCCATATGTATGTTGCATTGTTTTAACCATTATTGTTTTCATATTTTTAAGCTGTCCACTGGAAAGACAACTCTAACAAATGTAAATAAATAAGATTAAAACATTTTTAAAAGAGAACATACAGTAGGCAGAAAACCCACACCGATTTTCCACAATATATTGAACCAATCATTAGACTTCTGAAAAGCATTAGACTCCTGGCACATGAGCTACATTAATTGTCTAGCTTCTGTTGTGATTTAATGCAAAGATCTAAAGAAGTAAACTTCTGATGATCAGCTCTTGATAAGCCAAGACACCAACAATTTGAATAACACAGCAGTTGTTTGAATGCCAAAGCAGTTGTTAGTATTGTATGTCACTGCAATAGCATCCTAATTATTAGTATTCCTTTGCCCTTGCAAACATGTTGTATTCTCACCCCATCAATTAGCATCTTTTTATACTTGAAATACAAAATGAGGCACCCTAATAAGCACTGATGGGTATATACTATTACATTCAGGTGACTCCACTGTTCTGAAAGCTACAGGCGACTTTCAGGTATAAATCAAGGTATTGGTTGTCTTTTTAAAGGTTTTGTTATGATTCTGGTTACCTGCAACAGCACCTTTTCCCAAATCCATCTGCCCCTTTGATCAGATTAAAAATGGTGGATATTCTCCAGGTTTCACTAACTCAAGTAGGACCTCAAAAATGGGCATTCCGGTTCACTGCTCCCCCTGTCATGTGGAACTTTCCTCCCTATGGAGATCTGGTCTACATCTTTCCTCCTCAGTTTCAGGAGCAATGAATACCTGGCTATTCCATTTAGCTCAAGAAGAAGGTTCAAACAAATTGGAGGCAAATTATTGGGACAACAAAGGAATATATATTGTCAAAAAACCCAATACTGGGATCAAGACCAACTGAGACAGACCTTGCTGTGTATGTCTATATATATTGTAATTGTTTTCTTCCTGCATGCAGAAAAAGTTCCATTAATTTTTTTCAGATTTTTAGATCCTTCAAAGAAAAAATCTGTAAAAAATTGCTAAGCACTATCCTGATGAAGTTACGAATCACTTTTTTCTAAGTATTTACATTAGGAAGCATTGACTTTCTTGATTCAGTATTTGGCCAGAATACTCATTCCGTTAACTGATGTACTGTATATCCATCAATGTCTGTTTTGCTTTCATAGATCACCGACAGATTTGTTTTTGTCTGACCTCTGAGCTCGTATGGCTTCCATCACTTTTGACCAGTTTGATTCATAAGATTTATCATTTTTCTTAATCATTTCTACAGGTGGCCTCTTTTAAATCTCCACATATAAGAACATTTATTTGGAATAATATTATAATTACATTTAGATAATCAAATATTCAGGAGCCATCATTTGCCATTGGTGATAATTATGTAGAGGAAGAGGAGTAATAGGTACTGCTTTATTTCTGTATCTACTCAGAAAAGGTACTGTAAATGAGTGGGAGAGTTTATATAATAAATTCCTTGGTCGCAACCACATCAGGCTTAAATTATACTGACATGAATTATTATACAATAATTTAGAATCCTGTAACCTACCCAGGAGCTAAGAGGTCTATTAGAACTAATGAGAATGGTAGACGTGGCTGTATTATGGGAGCAAATGAAGAGATGCATAAGACACCAAAGCAGAACACAATCTTAATAATTTCCTGATTGAAATGAGGACATTTTCTCTGTGGTGAGCATCAATCTAAATAAGACATAGGGCTGCTTCAGGCAGTAAATTATAATGTTTAAGGACAAAAAAACTGAACGCTAAACAGCTATTCAAAAAAAAGGCTTACTAGATAAAAGCCTATATCTTTCCCCAGGGGCTGTTGCTGATAGCTGCCATTACTTGAAACACAGCTGATAAAAATATTAATAATGGTTCTTTCCAACTTTATCCTTTGCTTTGACAGTTCAACCCTTTTCTTTCTTTTTCTTGATAGGAGAGGAAGAATATAGAAAACAACCATTATTTCATTGTTGGCAGTTGTTTGTTCTCCTGTCATTTACAATCTGGGTTGTTCAGAAATTGTGACTCTAAGTTTGAAAACAAATACGTTTTCCAAAAATATTGTTTTAGATGAACAGTCAAAATGGTAGAGTGAGCTGTAACTTAGATGAAGAATTCATTACTGTTCATTGGTTGAAGTCTAACAATGGGCCAGGCTAAACTTTTGTTAAACAAACAATAGTGTCCTAATCCAGATATTATGCTAAACCATAAACCATAGTTTAGAGACCACAATGGCTGGTCATATGTTGAGCTAAGCAAAATCAAACAAATCACATCATATTTTTTTATGAATGTGAATCTCCTTGGGTCAGAGCTGGTATTGTTATATAAATAAGTAAAACCACTCTGGAAATATTAGAAATACTTTGAACACTCATGTTAAAAAATAAATTAACACTAACTACTTATTACAGAATCTGTCTTTACAATTTAATACCTCAGTGAAGATATTTCTTCACAATAATTAAGATAAGGAACACACACACACACACACATACACATACAAAGCTAAAAAAAAAATCAACCATGGCTCCAGATTATGTAGAAAATCATAATTAATCAACAAATGTAACAAACAGGCTAAAACTGAAGCTTGCAATTTCTTTTTACAGTGTACTGAATGCACATTGACCACCATTGCATTATTAAATTAAATATTGTGACCATAGAGGTAGTCCTCGACTTACAACCACAATTGATACGAGAATAGAATTTCTATTTCTAATTTCTATTGCTAAGCAAAGAAGTTGTTAAATAACTCACACCTGATTTTACAACAGGGCTGTCAAGGCCCGGGGGCTAGATCCACCCTGCGGGGTGCTTAGATCTGGCCTGCGGGGCCACTCTGGAAACAGAAAAAGACTGGCCTGTGGTGCCTTTGCCAGTGAGAATGGAGGGCCATGTGCAGCCCTTGCAAACTCCATTTTTGCTGGCAGAGGGTTGCCGCCAAAAATAGAGCTTGGGAGCTTATTTTCTCTGGCAGAGCACTTGGGCTACCACAGGCACCCCGATATGAGTGGTGTTGAGCTGGTCACACCCACCCTGGCTACATCCACCCCGGCCCCCTGAGGTCAAACACAACCCTGATGCGGCCCTCAATGAAATTGAGTTTGACACCTCTGTTTTACAATCTTTTTTGTCGTGGCCGTTCCTGAATTGACTTTGTCAGAAATTGGCTGGGAAAGTTACAAATGGCAATTACATAATCCTAGGATACCACAACCATCATAAATACATGTCAGTTGCCAAATGCCTGAGTTTTGATCATGTGATCATGGAGACAATGCAATGATCATAAGTGAGAAGACTGCTTGTAAGTCTCTTTTTAGTCAGTGCCATTGAAATTTCAAACAGTCACTAAATGAATCACAGTAAATCAAGGACTGCCCCAGTACTACATTAATTGCACTGCAATCTTATTAATTTCTAATCAGATTCAAAATGCTAGGCTTAATCTTAAAAGATATTTTCAGCTTCAAAATACATGAAGGATTATCTCTCTCTGCAGGTGCTGACATATACATAGAACCATTCAGCAAAGAAACATCCGTGGTGCTTCACCCTCTGAAGGAAGACAAGCACTTAATATGAAAAGGTATAGAATATAGAACGGTAACAAAAGATTCAGAATGACCAAAACAGCAAACCACGTTGATATAATGGCTGGTTTTAGATAAATCATTAGGAATGAAATTCAATTTAAAGTATACTATCTTTTTTTTTCTTACTAGAGACAATGTCCTACTTTTGGAGTCACCATTAGAAAGATGTACAACACTTACCATTTGATTCTTTCAATGCCAGGCAAAGATCTTTAAATATTCCTAATTTTGTAGATAGTGATTTTTCTGTACTGTTTGTTGTTCAGTTGTTAAGTTGTGCCCAACTCTCCAAAACCAGAACCACAGCACACCAGGGCCCCTTCTCCACTGTCTCAGAGATGTCACCCAAACCCCTGTCCGTTGCATCAATGACAATATCTAACCATCTCATTCTCTGCCTTCCTTCTTTTGCCTTCAACCTTTCCCAACATCAGGGGCTTTTCCAATGAGCCCTCTCTTCTCATTTGGTAGCCAATGTAACAAACCCTATGTATTAAAACAGTATTCAAGCTTCTTGATCCTACCAATCTTTTGACTTTGTAGACCACCATTCTCTGGCCTATATTTATTCATTTTTTTTCACTGACTGCATAAAAGGTATATGTGGAGTGTGTCTCTATCTAGCCATGATTCACAAAAAAACTGGTATAACTCTAAAACTTTGAAATTATGCACCCTTTCCTTCAGAGCCAAGAAATTAGGGTGATCTATGATGACTTTGTGATTTTAGTACCATTATTGTGGTCTTTCTTACTACTATAATGTCTGATTCATGCATGACAATGATAGTTGTGTGTTCATTTCATTTGATAAGGCAGTTTGGGGGCAACACATCTCTTCCACTATTTAATTATTTCACTTTGGAAATGGTTAACAAATGTAATTAGACTCTGGACTTTTTCTTCTGTAATCCCTAAGGGCACACAAGAACCATTCAAAAGCAGATTACCTGGTGAGCCTTATGCCTTAATTAAGTTATATTCAGGTGTTAAATATTAAATAGCCTGTAGTGTTTAAAGACTTTAATTGGTACACCATGGTGGAAAAAAATCCAGATTGCTACAAAATTAAAACCTAAAAATTCTTTGTGTCTTCTCCAGAAGTAGCCTTTTAGCCTACAATAGTGTTATTCTGAAACAGATTCCCTTGAATGCTTGGGGATAAAAACTCAGGGAAAACACCTAATACTTAGGAAAAGGGCAATTTAAGGGCATTGGATTAATTTTGTAATTATCTATTTATTATTTCCCTATCTATCTACTATTTATCTAATCACTGTTTTTGTTTCCATTGGCTTCTGTTTCCATTAGCATATTTACATATGGCTTCCTCTTGAAAATTCACCATTGTGGCATTCAGAATCTGTACGCTCTTTTATGGATACTTCTGTTAATCCCATTCCCACAACTGCCTCAAGTTTTGCCTCTGCAGCAACAAGTCCTTGTAAATCTTTTCTTGTCAATGGATTTAGTTCACTGATTGTCTACCATGAGATACTTCATAAAACAACTCACAGAGGAATATAGCCTTCTGCCTCTGTCTTTTACTAAATAGGCTGTTACACTAGATAACCTTTTAATGATTGCATTCCATTTTAACCTGGCTCTAGAGACATCATCAAAGAAAGGAAAACTCCTGCCTTAATGTGATAAATTTTTCATACTGCATTTCAAGCTGGAAATTAGTAAGGGGTGATTATGAGGCTTTCCCCCTTAAACTTTGCTACATCAATGCCCTATCAACATGGAAATTTGCACAGTATACCAGGAAAGTTTAGGTAGGGTGGGTTCATGTGAAACTTAAACATTTAATTTTGTTCTCCCCCCCCCTTATGTTCAGATCACAAGTCATCTTGTGAATGATCACAGTCACAACCAAAAGTACAAATTACATTCTCAGAACCTAAAAAATTATCTAACAAGCTTCTAATGGCAGGGGAACAAAATCCTTTACACTAGAAAAATGTTGCAGGATCCAATCTGGGTTGGTTACTGGCATCAGAGGTTTAGTCTTCTGAGCTTTGGCACTCATGCTGGACACCATCCTCAGGGAACTTATATATGTATTATGTATGTATGTATGTATGTATGTATGTATGTATGTATGTATGTATGTATGTATGTATGTATGACATTTATATGGCTGTCCATCTTAAAAGCAATTTGGGAGAGGGGGACTTACAGTGTAAATCAGTCTAAAACAATATAAAACTGAGAAGATTAGAAAGAGATGGCAATTCAGAAATGTTATTATTATCTAGCGTATAATGAGAACACGACAGAAGAGAAGTAAACATATACACACAACCCACGTAATTATAACAGATCTTCTACAGGAGTAATGCCATACCTCCTTAGCTCAGAAATGTGACAATAAAAAATAAAATAAAATAAAACCAGAAGTAATAAAACTGATCCCACTTGTCTAGTACATCTTTATTTTCATCCCACACTAATCTCACCCTCTCCCACTGCCTAATTTTTGTGCATTGCCCAGAGATGCTCTTGGTGAGATGGGCAGCTGTACAACGCTGATTAATAAATAAAGAGCCAGGTTTTTTGTGCTTTCAGGACTGACAGAAGGCTAGGAGCCTCTTGGATCTCAGTGGAAGGATGTTCCATAGGGCAAGAGTTTCAAGAGAAAGGTTATGCTTCTGAGGACCCACAAAATGGCAATTTTTAAGGAAAGAGACCTAGAACATGCCTGGCCCCATCTGGTGTAACAGACAGGTGTTCTCAGTGAATGGTGGTCCTGCAGATAAACTGGTCCACTAGCATGTAGGGATTTAAAGGTAATAACCAGATAATAGCCTGAATTGCACACAGAAGTTTTCTATGAGAATTTGTAGCTATTCCATAGAGATGTGGAAAAAAATGAGCTGTGAATAGTGGTCCTTTCTTAATGGTTGTGTAAATGTTTACCTCCAGTGTAAATATTCTCATGTTACTGATATTTTTTATGTAATGTACATCGGCACTTTTGTTGATAAGATTTTGTCAACTGAATGCTCACATAAAGGTGAATGAATAAATCATAAATGCCATCAATGTGAATAGATTGTATTCACTAGAATAGTTCTGAAAACAAAAACAAACCTTGCTAGCCTTCAGATGGAGGTGAAAAATCACTGGGGTTTTTTCTTGGTTTTTGGAAGGAAAAAATATAGATGCCCTATTGAATATGAGTGATACATAATTTAGAACAAAACATAATATAATATCATTTTTTATAATACGATGGCTTATGAAAGAATTCAAATCTGCCAGTTGATATATGCAAAAATGTTTTGTCAGCTCTGGCTTCATTTAATTTCACACAGATTGATGCCATTATTATAATTTAATGAAGAGAAATAGTAATGTTGTAATATATATACATATATAGAGAGAGTTATATTTTAATGCTACATTCCAAAGAACCATGAAGTTTCTTGGACATTTAAGTGTGATCCACTCAACATTCCTGTGTCTTAACTTTAGCAATAACAATTCATTATATTTAAAATCAACTCATAGAGCAGCCAGTTCCCTAAAATTTCTTGCCCTTTATGCTTTAAACACATAATGAAGGATTGAAAATACTCTGTCCTGAGAAAGGTTTGGAAGGAAGAAATCAAGTTATAGAAATTTATAACAGGAATAAAAGATACAAAGACATTGAACAAAAGAGAGAGGGTAAAAATAACCGGCTAACTACAAGCCTTTTGCCATTTGCAGCTAACCATGACATGAATATTCCCTGGTAACTGTTTCTTCTGCCGTATCCTCATGACATTGTATTTATTTCATACCCGGATCACACCTGAGGCAGTTAAAAGTTGTTCTCATATTGCTAAAGAAAACCTTTTTCCATTTAAGTAGTCTTACGATTCACAAATGTTGCTGTGTGCAGTTTGATGCATTGCAAGGTCCATCAATGTTGGTGTCAGTTGACTTCTAAATGTCCTTCTTCCACCACAACCACTAGTCAGAAAGATGTAACGTATTGAAGGCCATGGGACTTGGAGGGAGGGTCACAAAAGTCACTGTGGCCATTGTCATCCCATTCCTTTGACCATGGGTATAATGTTTATGTACCTACTTTGGGACAAGGCTTTGATCATGCAGTCAGAACCCCCATCTGGGCCTCTTATTACCTCCTTCCCCACTCCATAAACTTGACCTTTAGATCAGGAAATTACAGTCTTTGTGTAATTTTAAGAAAATCATAAGAAAGCCAGATATGTGAAATGTAATGAAATCATTTACTAGCTCCTAGGCTATGGAGTATCTCACGTTCAAGGACATGAAGTGCTTCAGAGGACATGAATATATAGTACCATTCTTTGCATCTCCTTAAAACACATCTTTTCCCAGGATTTCATGGCAGCTAGAAATCTATCGAAAACCTTCAAAACTGAGTGACCTAGAAAAAAACTCCTTCCTTATTATTAATGATGCCTCAGCATCCTTAATGGGATTAGACACTTAACCATAATTATTTTACCTCCATGCTGGAATTATAATTGATTCTTTAATTTGGGGCTAACTAATGACAGTCCTTAAGAATCAATTGACATAAATTGGGCTACGGTTATTCTCACTTTCTTTTATGATACCGAATCCAGAAAAATCTATTCTACTGAGAAAGAAACAAATAATCAATTATTGTCATCCAACAGTTAGGTGGCTGACATCTTCAACTCATTCATTTTCCCTCTCAATGGTTCTTGGGGTGTGAAATTAATCTACGGTATATAATATTGCTTCCTTCAATGAAGCAGTGGGTTTTAAAGTAATTGGATTTTGTTATTGAGGTAAGATAACCAAGAGTTGTAGCCTGTGTATTTAATATCCTCAGTTCTTCATAGAAAGATTGAGGATTTAGAAGGGTTGAGCTCATGCTATGCTCTCCCCCCCATGCAGTCTTAAGAGAGGAATGCCATTTACTGAGATATAACAGTTCATCTTGTGTGGTAGATATTGACTCCATTCAAATTGGCAAGCCTGCAGTGCCAATTTATTCCAAGCTGACAACAAGGATGAACTGATACCTGAGCCACAAAAAGGCACCATATTGTATTTGCTAGATTATTTCACTCTCTCCATGAAATAATTATCAGAATTGTTTTCTGTATCAGCTAGCAGAGATCCATCCTCAGAGAAGCATTG
>JANHFL010001609.1:28051-41109 GCA_032468155.1 Oxyrhabdium leporinum | reverse complement strand
AAGAAAGAAAGAAAGAAAGAAAGAAAGAAAGAAAGAAAGAAAGAATTTAAATGCAAAATTAAGTAAAGCAATTACTCAACCAGCCAGAACTATTTTCTGCAGAAAGCTTAAAACTAATTGAGTCTGGAAAACACTGGGTCATTAACACAGACCTTTCAATAAGAGCTGTTAGATTATTTTATCATTTTATTTTTGATTTAGATTTCACATTTCCACCAAGGGCTCAAGGTAGCTTTCATGGTGACTTCATTTTATTTTTACGATAACCTTTCAGACTGGACTGCGAAAATGTGTCGATTTCAAAGTGAGTTTCCATGGCTGAGAGTGGGAAACCACTTTAACCACTATTCCACAGAGATCTTCTGATTTTTTTACATAGCCCTATTCATCTACAACTGAAGTTTATATGAGACTATCAAGAGTTGTATCTTCAGAGTTTACTTCAGTAATCCAAGTTGTAGTCCAAGTAAGACGTGGATAATTATCTCAAGATATGATTTGTCCAGGAGCCATTGAAGTTGGAAGATTAAACCTGTTTATTCAAATATATTTCTTGCCATGAAAACCAGCACATCTAGTTCAGGATCAAAATATATTTTTTTCTATCTCATTTAACCTTAATCCCTAAAAAAAACCTGCACTATCTTTTGAAACTTTTCCCACATGTTAACTAACATTCAACATGCTTCTTTTCTTTTGTATTTTCATTGGGATCACTATTATAATTATGCAACAGTGAGAACCAGGTTGCTCTATGAAAAGTTTTTAGGCAAAAAATATTTTAGAGTTTTGAAAAACAGTCCTCTGTACAGGTAGTCCTCGACATGTGACCACAATTGATCTCAAAATCCCTGTTGCTAAATGAAACATTTGTTAAGTGAGCTTTTGCCCTTTCTTGCCAGAGTTGTTAAGCTCTTATTAATTCAGTAACACCGTTGTTAAGTGAATCTTACTTCCCCATTGACTTTACTTATCAGAAGGTGGCAAAAGATAATCACATGACTCCCGGACACTGCAACCTTCATAAATATGAGTCAGTTGTCAAGCTTCTAAATTTTGTGACCATGGGGTTGCTGCAATGGTCATGTGAAAAATAGTCATAAGTCACTTTTTTCAGTGTTTTTGTAACTTTGAATGGTCACTAAATGAACTGTTGTAAGTCAAGGACTTCCTGTACAGTAGATAAGGAAGAACTGGAGCACTTCTGGCAGAACATACATAGCAGGTGGAAGCACCTAACCTAATCTTGAACGAGCCCCAGGAAGTGTAGTATTTTCATGGGAGAATCCCAGAAAATCCCAGGACTCTTACTACACTGTGAAATAAAAAAAATAGCATCCCATAAAAAGACAATGGCAAGCCACAAAAGCAACCAGGAGTCAACAGGAGTGAAGCATTATTTAAAAAAAAAACTTCATGAAATGAGACATCTGATTATTATGGTAATGAAAAGCAGAATTCACTGACATTTATAAATATATTTCAATGAAGCAAAAAGGAACCCATACACAGAGATATACAAATAAACTAAATCAAGTTAATTAACATAGAACATACAGTGAATAACAAACACAAGAGGAAGGTTTTTTTCTTCTTAAATTTACAGGGCTGAAACAAACAGTACTAAAATCTTCAGTACTTTCTAGAAATGTCAGGATTAGTTATAATCTGTTACAGTACAAATCCCTTCATTGAAGAGAGAATGTATTAATTACGCCATACCCAAATGCTGATAGAATGATTACCCTTTGCCAGATACACCCAATTAAAGTTTTTGTTGGACACAGTCAAGATCATGAGTGCAAACACTTTTTTATTTTAAAACATGATCCATAAATAATGTTAGGGAAATAACCATTTATTCATTCATTGAGTCATTAGAAAGCAAGGAACTTGCTATATTCCCATTATACATGAACAATAGGCTTCAGCCGAATCCTGGCAATGCTGAATGGCTTTGAGTTTTGAGACAGCTAGGACTGTACTAGGACTATGCCATCTCTGGTGCCCCAGATAGACCTGATATGCAAATCTAGAAGGTATCCTAGACTCACAACTCCTGCTTGGAAAACAGATATCAGTTGTGGCTGGGGGCGGTGGGCATTGCACAGGTTTGTATTGTGTTTCAGTTGCATCCATTCCTGGATGAGGAAGCTCAGGATTGTAGCGTCCTGATCCATTCTTAGATCATGAGATTACAGTCACTCATGCCCTAGTCACCTCCTGATTAGACTACTACAATATGCTCTGCATGAAGAGTATCTGGAAGCTTCAACTGGTACAGAATGCAATGCATGGGCAGTTAGTGTGCCCCTGAACATCCCATGTTATTCCTCTGCTCTGTGAGCTGCACTGACTGCCAATTTACTTCTGGGTCCAATTCAAGATGTTGGTTTTTAAACCTTGTAATTCTTTGTGGCATCTGAGTAACCACCTGTCCCCAAGTTCTCCCTGGGCTGATAGATGCTATGGAACCCACCCTATGAAGCATCTCTCCCCAAAGTCAGATTAGCAATATCCCTGTTAAGGTTCCAGAAATCCCTCAAATTACAGCCATAAAAAGTTGATAAATAAACAGATTTGACCAAATGCAGCTATAGATCAACATTTCCTTTTTAGGGTGCTTTACAGAAACTGGCTTACTATTACTTTTAATAATATTAACAGATTAACATTAATATTTCCATACTCTCACATAATTGTAATCACCAAATCCCCACATCCACTTTTCATTACTTTCAGTTTTGTGCAGAAAATACAAAAATGGTTTCCAAGTAGAAATGAAATTTCTAAGTCTTTTTTTTATTAGGGTTCTCAATTTTATCATCTCTACTAGTTCCACCAGCTTCACTATCATTCTTCTACTGTTAGGTATTTGTAAATCCTTCTACCTTTGAGCATATAAAAGTCTCACTCTATTGCTATATATAAAAACAAAGTTCTATAAAATGTCTCCATCTCTTTGCCCATTAATCCCCAAAGAAAGGCCTCTAATTTCATTCACTTTTAAATTTTCTGCATTAAAATATATATTTGGTCTATTATTTTCTAGTTTTGGCATATGTCCACCAAAGATGAAAAAAATGTTTTCTCCATTAGGTTATGTTTCCAACAAATATCTGAAATTCCCTTAAACATTTTTGACAATTTATCTGATGTCATATACCAACAGTGCATCATTTTATAAAATATTTCTTTAAGATTACAAGTTAATGTAAATTTCAACTTTTTTTCCTTATATTAGTCTAACTATATATTATATCTGCTTTTTTGCCCATTTTATCATACAATCTTTCAACTGTTTCTTCCTCTATTTCCATTTTCAAAAAAAAGTTTATACATCTTAGCAATAAGATGATCATTATTTGTACAGAGCTATACATCAATTTCAGTTTTACCCTTTTCAAATTCACAATTCTTCTTATTCAACTTAAATCTTTCCATTAGTTGAGCAAAAGGAAACCAATGGCATGTAAAATCTTCCACCTCCAAATTTCTCTTCTTTTTAAGTTATACACTCCTTGAGAAATATTCAGTAAGTCAGCATAAGTTAACCATTTTTGTTTAACTAACATTTCCCATCTAAAAAAGGTTTCTCAGGGTGACAGTCATAAAGGAATTTTAGGAGACAATTTTGCCGCTTTTATATTTTGTGTAAGAAGCTTTCTAATATAGCATCTCCCAGGCATTGCATTGAAAATGGTACACAAACACAGGCAGCACACAAATGCATAGCTTTATACTATATCATGCTTTTGCACAGTCATTTTTTTCTGATTGATGTACTGACATCAGAAGAATGTTCTCTCTTTTCCACCAAGATGATTAGTGTTGCAAGGGGACTAGAACAAACTCCAGCATTTAAAAGAATGAATTAGCTTTAATAAATTCTAAAGAATGTTTCTGTGAATTGCCTTATGACAATAGTCTTAGTATTGTGTCCAAAAATTTGAATCATGGACCACAAATAATTCTCCTTCCCACTCAAGCAGTTCTGATTACTGACCCCAAGCTTTTGGTATATTTTCTAATGAAGACATGGATGCCACTTTAAAAATAAAATTGCTGGAAAGTAGTAAATACAAGACAATCTGGCTCTAGATCATTCAACTGTCCATCAGAAGAGTTCTTAAGGCTGCAGTGGAATCTTCGTAAGATTAAGAAATCAGAAATTAATTTACATTCTTAGGTCTTCTCACTAGGCTTTTAGCATTTAGATTGGACTACTATCTGTCTGGAATGGTATAGGGTTTCCTGCTTGGAGTAGAAGACCTCCAAGATCCCTTCCCATTCTGTTATTCTGTTATCACTTGCAATCATTGTGACAGTAAAAAGAAGCTCTTTGTTGGTGATATACCACCATAACAATGGATATAAAACATTATCAGTCACTGTTGAAAAACCACCGCCACCCCTTAGTAGAAAATCTGTGTCCTGGGTTTTTTTTACTCTCTATGGGTCAGCAGCTAGCAAATAGGATGGAGGACTCTTGAGGATGTAGGTGGAGAGCCAAGGCAAAGAAGTAGATTACCATATTTGTTATCTTAGAAAGAGTTAAATAATGGGTGAATCATTAAAAAGAATGAGAAGTAGCACCATGCATTCTTGGTTTGAATCCACCAAATAACAATCTTCTCTTTAAAGATTGTTATTTGACTTCAGCAAAACATTCAGGGGAAATCACAACATACATACAAGGAGGAATTGAACCAATGAGAGGAAGGGTTATTTTTTTCAACTAATGTGTGGAAAAAACTGCTTCAAACTTCAATTACAATAACAATTAGAAATTATTTTTAAAAAACCACCACCGCAATGGTAAAACTTTAAAAAAAATCCATATAGTAGAAAAAATCAAAGAAACATGTTGGTCTGAGAGAATAAATAGAGCTTTGTCTGGCATCAAAACAGTAACTTTCTATGGCAGCCCTCAAACCTAAAAAAAATAATCCATCTCTAATCTTTACTGACTGTTGAAAACTCTCTAGAATTTTAGGGAAAATATACTTCCTTATCTGAAGATGCCTTGATTCATACCTGGAAATGTTGCTTGTAAAGGAAGTTATAGTTCTTTCTTGGAGGAAAATACCAGCATAATAGTCTACTTCCTCTCTCTGCCTAAATTTCTCTGTTTCTCTACTTCCTCAGTTCAATTTGTAAACAATCTTCATGTTACAAACAATAAATCTAGTTGTCATCTGTTTGCAATCTGGCTGTTGACCCCAACAGCAGCCTTCAAGAAAGTTTAATCTCAAATATAACGCCCCTGAAATCCACAAGTTAGTAAGAGCCCTGTTCCAACCCACCACAATTATTTGAACTGCCTATAAAATCATTCTAGCACTCAATCCTAATCGAATGACATGGCTTGTTTGTTGTCAGTGGACTTGGCCTGTAAGCTAGCATAGCAGTCCTGCCATGTGTAAAACAAATAATCTCCTGTGTCAGCTGGAATGCGAGTATTACTTGACTTTTTTCACAGAGTGACCAATATAAATTGAACTTGTTCACTTGATTAACATTTTATTTAGCTTTGTTACCCTATAGCCATGTTTACAGGGTGATATATATGACCTAAATTCAGCTCTATCCAATAAAAAGCAAAGAATAGCTCCACAAAGACAACAGCAACAAATATCGGAGAAATTGAACAAGTCAGTGAGAATTAAAATAGCTCTAAGCCACAACTTTAATACATAGCAGGGCTATGCATCTTCTAGAAATTAATAAGATCTGGGAGACTAAAATACAATAAAATATATCTGCCTGGTTCTAAATATATATTTGTAAATACAATATATGTTTCTGCCTTCTTTACAAGACAAATTTCCAGTCTGAAAAATACTCAAAACACTAGATCAAGGATTTGGGATTATTTTTATTGTATAACTTTGTGTCCAACTTTATTTTTTTTTCTTTTTTGTAACATTAAAACCCTTCATATATTAGAGCTGTGTGAGTTCTTTGCAGAAGATACTTCTTTTCAGTATTTTCATGCTTGACCCTGTCACTACCTGACCTGAAGTGGTTCCAAAATTATCAGAAGAGAACCCAAAGGTGCTTTTTCAAGAGGCAACTGGACTTTCTGTTTTTTCTTTGAAGACGTTTCACTTGTCATCCAAGAAGCTTCTTCAGCTTAAAGCTTCACTACTGTGAGCATGGAAAACATTTTTAAACTATTAAAGAAAAGAGAAGGATGGAATTTCCAGCATTCTATGTTTAAAAAATAAGATTTTTTTAAAAGAGGAAAAGAAGTACACAAACTCAACTTTGTTCCTACTAGTATTCATTCAACCATGGATCCAGTAGAAGAAAAACATGAGGAAAAAAAATCATAAAATCTATGATAGAGTCCTTTTCTATTCCAAAGTATTCCTGAAAAAAAATAATCACATTATCTTTACTTCTCTCGAATTAGAGGGTATTATTAGAAAAGGCTATTTATAACCAGAAATTTATTTTAATATTATTTAATCCTGCAGTACTATCCACACACATCAGACCTAGCATCAGAACCATCATTAAAAAAGTACAACAAATAATGTTCTTCCTTTGTAAGTTCAGACTGCCCAGGAGCTGTTGATACAGAGAAATTATTGAGTCTATCATTTATACTTCTATAACTGACTAGTTTAGTACAGCAACCAAACAGGACAGGTACAGACTTCAACAGGTAGTTAGAACTACAGAAAAAAATAATTACAACCAGCCTGCTTTCTATTGAGGACCTGTATATTCATGAGCCAGAAAAAGGGCTGAAAAAATATCTAGAGACCCCTGGCATTCTAGACATAAACTTCCCTCGGGATGCTTCTACAGGACATTGTATGCCAAAACAGCTAGATACAGAGACAGATCTTTCCCTCATGCTATCACTCTGTTGAACACCTGATTCCCACAGCATTGTCTCATATCTAAGCATATTTAACCATTATCCTCCTCTTCTTTTCTACTATCTTCTCTTATTGTTATCATTATTATGATTATTATTACTCTTGTTTTGCACATACACTGAAAGCTGATGCACTGGAGACAAATTCTTTGGTTCTGTAATCACACTTGGCCAAAGTATTCTATTCTATTCTATTCTATTCTATTCTATTCTATTCTATTCCATTCCATTCCATTAAATTCCATTCTTTTTTATACAGAAGAGTGGAGACTAAAAAGAAAAAGCTAATTGCAAAATATTTACAGTCTCTGACTTGAACCTGAAATGTAGTATGAGAGCAAAGAGCAAGTGCATGAATTCATCCTTTGACTGTAGTCAGAACTGAAGGTTTATTTTTTTATATATAAAAAGGTAAATACAGGGAGAAAGGGGCAATTCTTCAGATATTTTTTTTTCTGGAAATGATGAAGGAAGAAAAGGGGAAAAAATGGGAAGAGGTTTTTAAGGCAGAAAAGACTTTTAGGAAATAACAGAGGAATAACTGAAAGACCCACTGTCTGTATTCAGACAGAAAGGTAATCAAATAGTATCACTAAAAATCAGAATCCATAGCCATCAAAAATGAATGCAAAAATTCTCAGAAAAAGGAACAGCTCAGTACCTAGAGAGCAGGATTGTCAAACTCGTGGCCCACAGGCCAGATGCATCACACGCTGGCCATGCCCCTGCCTGGTTTAGCGAAGGGGGGAAAAGTCATGATATGTCATGTCACGCCGCCGTGATGACGTGACTATAACACCACTGCTATAGAGTAACATATTTAAGAAATGAATACAGAATCGTTTTTGAATGACAAGAATAAATCTTTAACACAAAGCTAAGCTAGAGTTGAAATCTAACTAGGAATATACTTTTAGAAAGGCAGTTATGCTATAATAGCTCATTCCTGGTCCCTCTTGAATGGCTCTCTTCATCTGGTTAAGCTAGTGAGCCATCTATCCAGAATTCATTGGGCAAAGTCAATTGCTAGGACTCCGATGTGCAACATTTCCTCATTTCTCTCTTAATATTTTATTTCCAAAAAAGAAAAAAAAATGTGGTACGGTGCATCTATGAGGCAATACTCTATCTTATAAGGAGTATATGTATTTTTTTAAATTTTAATGCAAAAGGAATATGAACATATAGAAGAAATATATACAAAAGATGCTGTATTTAAATAAGCCATTAAACCAGTATCATGAACAAAATATCCATCATTCTGTTTAATACATTAGTAGAGTTCAGTTCATAAACAGAAACTGGGCATATATCCTTACCCCAAAAGTATACATGCAGACTAATTTTGTCTTTGAATAAATATCTTCTTTGTTCTACCTCCATGAATAATATAACTATCATTGCTGGAAACTTTGGCATATAATTCAAGACACAGTCATATCTTTAGACATGAGTGAATGTTGTAACACCTTAATAATTTTGTGAATATCAAAGCAAAATGAAACATTAATTGACTAAGCCCCTGTTATTTAAGTGTTCTTCATCCATATTACACTTTCAGTGTAACAGAGCTGGTACAATCGCTTTTTAAATAGTCTCTGAAGAGGCCAGTAGGCATGAAAAAGAAGGTTTTATGTTATTACAGTATTTGTTTCATCTCAAGATCATAGGTATTACTATGAATACCCTTTTGCCACTGATGTAATTGTAGAGGGTATTCTAGCTCCTTTTTCAAAATTTCTTGAAAATTGCTATTATCTCCCTTTTCATTAAACTATTCAAGGAGGATTTGCTTTATATTTTATCACTTTACTCTCTCTCTCTCTCTCTCTCTCTCTCTCTCTCTCTCTCTCTCTCTCTCTCTCTCTCTCTCTCTCTCTCTCTCTCTCATTCTCTGTGTGTGTCTTTCACCCATATGCACACATTCACTCACACACATACACACAAAGAGAGAGAAAACGAGAGAGAGAGAGAGACTTTGATAAAAGAAAGAATGGGGTAAGAGGTGTGGTTTTATTAAGCCTAAATGCTATACGTCTTAATAAAAGCTAAAATTGAAGATGTCAAGCTCAGTTTTATGAGGATACTGCTTAATGGTTAGGGCAACAGAATGAATTTAATTCTAGCCATAAGGTATAATATATACTATCCTTATTTACTATACTTAAGTACCTGATTTTAAGAATTATTGTTATTTAGATATTCACCTAAGTGGGTAAGGGAAAAGAGAGACCATATTAAAAATGCACAGAACTATTGAACTTCTACAAAAGTAATTGTTAAATCTTTAGCTGATGGCTCATTTTTGTAGGATAAACATTCTGAATTTATACATGAAACATTGATTCAGAAGTACTGCAAAGACTACAAGTGGAAGATCCTAAAACATTACAACTCATGGTTATCCACTCAAAATAAATGTGAAGAAATTCCTTACACTATACATTATTAAACTGTGGAATTCACTCGAAAGAAGTGGTGGACCTTTGATTAGCACAGCAGCAGATAACAACTTGACCATTTTTTACCGCGTTGCCATACCTAGTGCCCTACTGGCCACCCCCTTGATGGTTGTTTACAGCTTCTTGGAACACAGGCTGCATACTATAAAAATTTTTAAATAGTATAAAAATACCAAAAAAAAATTGTCATGTTTGCCAGCTTTCCTAGTGCCTCCAATTGACCAGATTAACCAGTGTTTGATAGAGAATGCCAAACGAAATGGACTATCTGCCAGATCCAGCAAGTCTTTTCTTACATTTTTAGGAAAAGGATATTATTAGTTTATTTTTTCTCATCTCTGTGGAAATTGGTAGCTACTAAGTATGCAATTCTATACAGAGAAGCAATAGTCTAATTTCCTGCATGCTTGATTACGCCTCTCTTCTAAATTTTTTTCTTCTTGCCAGCAAGGGAGCTTTCTAAATTCTCATCTTACACAGCCACCCCATCTGGTGATTATTTATGAAGTCCAATTTAAGAGCATTTTACACTGGTGTTTGTAAATACATATTGCAAATGTTAATACATATTGCAAATGTTTCACTGTCATCTGAACATGTCTTAAAAATTTTCTCTCTACACTTTGTTTTCATTAAGCTTACTTTCCAGTTAGGTATCTACATTTAATATATTTGCATTTAGCTCCAGTATTGATCCTTAAACACCACATGATATTTTATCTAGTTCAGACCTTGCCACAAATGATTCCTTAAGCCTTAATTGCTAATGTGTCATGCTAAACTTTGCGGGTCTGAGTTACTGGCAACCTGCAAACAGTGTCAACATAACAAGAAATGTTTGCAAGTACAAATTGTGAAATGCTTTGTCTGTGCTGTTTTAAATCTAAAATAATATTATAGATGAAAACTCAAGTTTCTCTAAAAAGGGGGGAAATCACCAACAAGCCATTTTTCTAATTTAAATAACATAAGAAAAAGAAAAGACATGGCATTATTTTCTCGTGACTGTACTAATTGCACTATGCTAATGAGTCTGGAAGCTACTTCCCTCCCCCATGTGATATTCCTAATGCTAGTTAATTATTAGTTCAACACATTTGAAGGACACTAAGTTGAGAAACATGGGCATTCAAAGGGGAATTACCTATCCCAAGTATCTTTTTTTTAGAAGTAGTACTTACAAATTTCTTCCTCCTATCCTGAATCATCTTAAAATATTTTAAAGTACAAAATTCTCTCAAGGTCATTAAAAAATTGGGAGCCAGTTTGGTCTAGAGGTTGAGTTACCAGGTTTAGAAACCAGGAAACTATGAATTCTAGTCCTGCCTTAGGCATGAAGCCAATTGGAGGAGCCTTGGACCAGTCACTTTCTCTCTCTGCCTTAGGAAGGAGGCAAATCACTTCTGACAAAACCTTGCCAAGAAAACTTCAGAGACTAATCCAGACACTCACTAGGAAACAACAAAAACACACATACCAAAAAAAACCAACCCTGAAAGATTGCAAAAACAAGACAAAATGAACTTAGAGGAAACCCTTTCCTTTGACAAACAATCCATGTACTGTTTTATCCCCATTTGGATGTTGTTTTAAGAACCTTATATATTGTTCTTTATGTTAATATGAAACTTGTGGTAGATATATAGGAGACCTGTGCTGTGTTTGTACATTATGTTAAGCTGTGGTTTATGTTAACCATGATACATCATGGACTGAATAATCCAATCCCACTCTTGAAGGTGAACATAGTAGTTTGATGATGTAAATACCTTATTCCTGTGCTGTGTTTATCTTTTTGTGTTGCATTCCACTGTATTGTGTAATGTGTCTGATCTGTCTGAATTCATAGGGAATTGATCAACATATTCTTGTGTCTAAAATATTATACTCTTCTATTAGTTAATACTAGTCATGAGTCCTAGGAAATATACCTGCATATACCCCATTAAAAAGAGCTCTACTAATTTCAGGAGAATTAAATTGGAAAATTTCTGGAAAGAGCACGTATAAAATTTTGTACCGCAATTCAGCTGTGACTGTTTCCTGCCTTAACAATAATACAGTTACTAAAGAAGTGACACCTTCTATATTAATATGCTCCTCTGATTTAGAAATATAAATCCACTTCTGTATTTTTCCCATGAGTCATTTCTTCAGTTTCCTTTATTGTCATCAGCCTCCAAATCTCTATTACATGCTGAGATTTTCAAATTGTTATAGCTATTGTAGTCTTCTATATTATATACTGATTGTGTGTTAATGGAAGCCAGACTGGAGGAAGATGAGCATTTAAAATTGGAAGAAGCATTGATAACCTGTGCAATACTGGTGACACTACTCAAATAACCAAAAACGCAAAAGATCTCCAAACTCTAGTAATAAAAGTCAAGAAGCATAGTAAAAAATTGGGACTCTAAGCATAAAGAAGACCAAAATAATGAAAACAGGTATAACTATCAGCTTCTGCCTTTTAGGATCAACCATCAAGAATAAAGAACAAGCAATCAATAAACATACCACAGACTAATACTTGGTAGAGAAGCCATGAAGCTTTCAAAAGGATATTCAGATGCCATGATGAGTTTATACTTACAAAGATCAGCATAGGGTAAGTAGTGGCATTCCCTGTGGCATTCTATGGAAGCAAAAGCTGGATTTGACCTTCGATGTTGGAGAATAGTCTCAAGACCACCATGGATAACCAAGATAATTATGATGGTATGCAGGTCTTCTTTCTCTCTCTCAAGATCATTCCCACATACTATCACCATAACCAACAAATGGATCTTTGAATAAATTGACTCAGAGTTCTCTAGAAGCTCAAGTCACTAGGGTCAAATTATTCTAATTCAGGCATATTATTTAAAGACCTACCTCTTTAGACAAGTTTCTAATGCTGGAAAAGTTGAAAGGGAAGAGAAGATAAGAGCAAGGTGGATGGACTCAATTGCAAAGGCAATTGAGTGCACAATTAGAAGATCTGAAGGACAAAGTTAGGGACAGTCATCATGGAGAAACCCTATCTATATGCTTGCCAAGATTTGACACTGATTTGATGGCAAATAATAAATCAATCAATCAAGTCTTCTATACACATATTTTAGTAAATATAGAAAGTATTAACCATTTCCCTTGCATGTGAAATTCTACACTGTTAATATGCTCCAAAAGAAACATTACCAAACCCTACCTTTCCATAACTGCAAGGAGACCATTTATATTAGTCTAAATCCGATTCACATAACCTGAAACCTAATGTATCCAAGCAAAAAACCAACATAACACAAAGATCCCTCTACTTCATACATACACACAGGTATGTATGTTGTTTTAGGATAGCACAATAAGAATGGGAGGGGGAAACCCTGCCCCAATATTTTAAGAAACCTGATGTTTTTTGTTTATATTATATTCTTGTCCCAAAATTTTTCATTGTTGGATTGACATCCCACAAGGTACTAACCCAATATGCTGTTGGATACATCATCCCCATTCATCATTCCCAGACTGATGGTTTCATGGTGAAGAATAGCAGACAATCCTACTTTGTTTCTATTTTTCTAATGCTATCTACATAACAGGGTTAAGGGTGGAGTGGAGCATTGTCCATGCTAATTACCCACATAATTGTATCTAGTTAATCTGGAAAGATTTGTGCTTTTTGAGTGCGAGTGTGTATGTGTGTGTTTGTGTGTGTGAGAGAG
>JANHFL010001609.1:0-16471 GCA_032468155.1 Oxyrhabdium leporinum | reverse complement strand
AAGCTGTAAACCGCCCCGAGTCTTCGGAATGGGGCGGTATATAAATGTAAAAATAAATAAAATAAAATAAATAAACAGGTGAAAAAAACTGATTTTGCAATAGAGAAGAATAGAGTTTCAGTAGGGGGCAGCATCTCCTTGACTTTGTCTAGGATCAGATGCTCAGCAGGATCACCCCATTTAGTATTTGGATGGGAGAGTTTCCAAAGAACTGCACAGCAACAAGCTAGCCAGGAAGTTATTATAGAAAAAAAAGGAGGAAAAAAATGAGAAAAAAAGGAATAGCACACTATTTCCAAACAACTGTCAAGAATCATTTGTGGATGTGTCCAATGCAAGCACCAAACTTGTGTATAATGATGGAGCTGTAACAGGGAATGTCAAAAATGAATGCTTTGGTAGCTAAGAGAGAAACCAGCCAAAGCACATACACACACCCAAGTGGAGCAATACAAGTTGACAACACTGGAATGTGAGCAATTCAGTAAAATGAAGCATAGAAAATAAGTTATCTGTATCCAGTGAAATAGCAAGCATTAAAGGAAATTCTATAGAGTAGGGGTGTCAAACTCAAGGCTCAGGGGTTGGATGGGTGCTTAGATCTGGCCCGTGGGGCCACACTGGAAAATGCAAGGGACTAGCCCACAGTGCCTTTGCCAGCACAAACGGAGCTCGGGAGGGCTGCGTGCAGTCCACGCAAGCTCCATTTTTGCTGGCAGAGGGTTGCAGGAGGCTGTTGCAGCTGGAAACAGAAATCAGGAGCCTGTTTTCACTGGCAGAGCACTCGGGCCACCACAGGTACGTCAAGTGATGTCGAGCTGGCCATACCCACCCTGGCCACACACACACGCTGGCCCCCCAAGGTCAAACACAACCCTGATACGGCCCTCAATGAAATCGAGTTTGACACTCCTGCTATAGAGGAAAGCTTCATAAACAATTTACTCTAGGGAAACTTTCACAGAGTAACTCTATGGACTAAAAAACATGCTGGGTTTTGCTCCTCTCTGGAACTGCAAAACAACAATTTTGTGATGCACCTGGCAGACCACAAGGCATCATTGATGTTTATGGTTATCTTGGTGGGTTTAAATTGATGTGGGTCTGACATAGTTCCACCTACTGTTTGCACTTATTCTGAGCTAATAGCATTGTCTAAATCTAAGCAGTATGACAAGCATATGGATTACAATTACAAAGAGGAACAGATCTGAAAAAAAGCTTAATAATGTCTCCACTGGCCCTTTCCCTTTTGTCATGGTGATTTGGGCTTCTTGGACTCATGAGCCGTATTTTGGTCTTCATACTACTTACCCATTATTCCAAGAAAAAAATGTGATATGTAAATGCAACAGTGCTGCCGCAGAGCTTTTACCCAGGGCCCTTCTGCTGGTGCTAGATAGTACAGAACTTTAGCTATCTGTAGAACAATATCTTGTTTTTTTCTTTTTTTGGCATGGATTTTTTATGTAAAGATGCACTCATATTTCCTTTTGCATTTTTTAAACTACATTTATTCAATCTGATAGAAAAGACAAATATTGCAAACAAATTGCTATGGATGAAAGATTTTTATTTTCATTATAGTATCTTTGAGGGCTACAAGTATGTTTATTCTACCTTTAAAGCTGCAGTCTTTTTGTGAATCTCACAGATTATAAAGGAATATATCAAATAACCCTCTGATTTATAATAGGTGGAATCAGAATTGGGACTCAGTCTAGACAAACAGAATAGGTTATTGAATATTTGCTTTTTAAAATGTTTTCTAAAATATAAAGGATAATAACACATATAATTATGTACATAATCTTCTTGGGCTACTCTAAATCATAACATCTCACATATAAACAGAAGAGGAATTAAAATATGCATCCCAAGTCTTCACACATTTAAGGATTTGCTTTAAATAAATCAGCTTTTGTTCATTCCTTTTAAAGAGCCCATGATTGCGTTCCAAGTGTGTTTCCTGGAACACTTGTATTATAAGCCTCTGATTTTGGAACAGATTATGGCTAGAAAAAATATTTATATTTATTTTGTTTCCTGATTAAAGTGACTCCTTGTTTTCTTGATCCTTTGGTTGTGAACTTTGAACTGGTTTCAGATTTCACTATTTTAAGTTTCCTTGACTTCATTATCATCTAGTTACTGCTGGTCTGACTTCTGATTCCTGATTTGCCCTTTTGATCATATCCTTTCAAGACTTCTAGGCTACTGTAGATATTACCATAAGTTCTGTCTCTCTTTTAGCCTTGCTTTATGTATGCAGATCTGAACAAATTCACATCCATACTGCAGATAAATATTTTATGAAAGGAAAAAAGAAATCCAGAAATTAGAATAGAATAGAATAGAATATGTAATGTAGTCCAATGTTAGTCTTTCAACAGAGCTGGTGGACATGATAACCTCCAGGCTCTTTGACTCTCATATAATAATTTTTATAATCATCATAAACTCTACCAGAACTTCTATAAGAGAAGAATTTATATTATTTAAGAGCATAATCTTTTCATTTCTTGTGTGAGTTTTGATGGACCTTCCCTGAAATTAAAATTGTTGAAATTAAATTATGAGATAACAAAAATAGTTACTGTGTTATACATACAGTAACATTAATATTCTTAAGCCTAAAAAAATTCTATAACCATATTCTGGTTGCTTTCATATTGCCATGCTTTCCACATTTCCACTGTATACTTTCTAATGTCATCTTTTTTAGTCAAATATATTTCATGAACAGTTTTTACCCAGTACCTCACTAAATAATGTTTGGGAATGCTATGTAATAGGCCATGCAGAAAAGCTAGTGTAGAGAAAACAGCAAACCAAATTTTCATTCAGCAGGAAGATCTATGCTCATTTCTTCCTTCCTTCCTGTTGATTTGTTCCCGAAAGGTTTATAAATGCTACAGTCACACATAAAACTACTAGCATAGAACCAAAGGCACTTGAAACAAGCAACAGCACTCCATCTTCTTGCTGTAAAATTTTATCCAGCAAGAAAGGGGCTTATTGGATTAATCCAATGTCCTGTCATGTTTAGGAAAGTTGGTTGTAAATTCAGGCAAGGCAAGACATGGGCACACAAAATACATCTCAACTTTCAACTTTTAAAGAATCAATGTGCAATTTGCAGCAAATGTAAGTGGAGTCAGCAGTTTAAAGTAATAGGAGATATTCATTCTCAAACTGAGATAATCTGATTATGGATACTAAAATAAACTGTTTTCTTTTTTCAATACATACTAGATATGTAAAAGCTTTTTTTTCAGATGAGCAAAGCTGGGCATGAAGTCAGAGGTAATCATGAAGGCTTAGGTACTACTGAAGCTGTTCCACATAGTAAAAGTATATTAAAAGTAACGTGGTTGGTGTATAGCAATACATTAACTCTAGAATACTTTGATTGGATTATTACAATTGAGGTCATTAAAAAGAACTAATAAATCATTGACATTTTTGACAATTCTGTTCAATTTGAACAAATTCCAATATTGCTTTTATTTTGAGGTTAAGCTCTGCCTAATGCTAACAAGGTTCCAAAAACAATCTGCCATGGATTTATGTCCTCTTTTATATTTTTGACATTGGGATAGCTGGCTTCACTATTCAGAAAATGACATTGCAGTAAATAATCACAGCAAATTTCTGCAAACCAGTATTATCACGTGAGATTGAAATTTCCTCTTACAGCTGAAAAATTCCTTCCTACCTTCTTTCTTTAAAACCCACTTGTTCCCATTGTTGAAGGAATCATTCCAATCTGCAACAAAACATACCTGTAACTGTATTTGTATACACAGCACCAAGTTTTGTTACTATTAGGTCTACTGCGCTTATTATCTAGACTCGGACTATGTATCAAACTGTGATTAGGCAGAAATCTCTAATGTTAATTATAGTGTTGGTTTTCTCAGTCTGTGTATCCTATGCTGTATCCTGATGAAAGGGTTACTTTGTGATCAATCCACTATTTCAGCCAAAGAGGTGAGAACCTAGGGTGATTACAAACTAATGACTTTAACATTGTATTTTTTTCTGGTGTGTATCTCCCCACAACCATGTAAAGAAGGAAATATGAAATGAAAGAGGTTAAATCTCTATCAAAGCCAAATTCCCAGCATGCTATGACCCACCACGATTTTCATTTTATCTTTTTTAAATAATGCAACAAAACACTCAGAAGGCTAGGAAGAATAATTTGAGATAGCTTTGGCACCAGTATAAATGGCTAGTCAATCAAATGTTTCACTGTTAGTTTCTTATGCAAAGCTCTATTTTTCCTTGCTGCTGAAAATAAAATCAGGATTCTATAATGGAATCATTGGCTAGATGCTTGCCAACAATTTAGAATATTGGATGTGTATTAAAAGATTTTACTTAAAATCTTGTTAAGGCATGACCTAACCAGATGTCCTTGAAGTAGCCTGATTCTCTCCACCCACTTGAATTTATTTTTTGTTACATTCTGTTTCCTTCAGGAGTGCAAGGCAGTGATCATAGCACTCCCTCAAAAACTTTTTCCCACAATAACAATTCCATGAAAAAGGTTGAGCTAAGAGGGAATGACTGGCTCAAAGTCATGATTAATTTCTATCTTGAGAGTAGATGTGAATGTAGATGTTACAGTGGATTCTCATGACAATAATGAGGCTAGTAGCTATTGTATATACAGGCCAATTTTCTCAGAAAATATAAGTTTCTTCCTGCTTCACAAAAGGACAGAAGAAAGCATGCATGAACCTAACAGTTTTGAATATGAGTTAAGACGATAGCACAAGAATTTTCAGTTGTCTGTTACTTTTCTCCATTTGTTATCTTTAAATTTGTATTGCTTTTACTTTGTGGCAAAACTTCTTTAATAAAAAAATTAATCATGGCTATTAGATGAATAATATATTTTTCTTTATTGGAAGAATTACCGACATATCTGCAATGAAATATAATAATCTGTAACATAATAATCATATTACAGATTATATAATATGTCTTATGCCTGCATTTTTTTTCCTTTTTGTTTGACTTCAAGTCAGTTTTTAACTCCTCATGACTGCCTGAACAAGTTGCTGCAGTTTTCTTGGCAATGGTTTACAGAAGTGTTTTGCCATTGCCTCCTTCCTAGGGCTGAGAAAGAGTGACTGGCCCAAGGTAGCCCAGCTGGCTTTATGCTCAAGACAGGACTAGAAGTCTCAGCATCCCATTTCTAGTCTGATTCCCTAACCAGAATAATATACTTTACTGATTAGTGAGTTGACCATATCAAGGGATTCCTTACCCATTGCACCAAAAAGGTTCTTATTTCTTTAGCATCCAACAATTCCTAAATGACCTGCAGGAATGTTTTAATGTCCAAAGTTCAAGATGTTATCTAACTATGCTAATATCCCAAGCTCTTAAGTAAATGAAGAGTCATATATCTAATTCATTCCCTCAAGAGCACTCTGTCTTCTTTTCACAAAGGATGAAGTAGACCATTGACACCTGGTAGACCTTTAGAAGCAAGTCAGATGGCAGCCAGTAAATTTGAATAAAAACAAGAAACATTCCCTTCAAGAGAACAAGATACATATGGCATATTCTACCCACCTGTGCTAACTGAAACTTTACCAGAAGTGAGACTGATGTGGTGGAAATGCCCTGCCTTATCTCAGTTATTGATCTTTGTGGTGCAGGGATCCCATCTCAAGAGGCTGACAGTGCTTCTTATCATGGTATTTATCATCTTTCTGGTGTGGTTTGACATGTCAGAAGTTTCGCTTTAATAATATGTGAACTTAATGTTACCCACAAAAAATGATAATATAATGTAAATTGATCTGATCATAGAGTCCCAGCTCTCAGCAGAGGCTTATCCACTCAGTTTTCTTGGATTTCACAGCTATATCACAGCTATATATGATGTGACATCTCTTTTAAAGCCTCCCAGTTCCTCAAAATCACATATCTAAAATTTGATTTTTTAAAAAAATGGGTGTCTAAGAGTTAAAATAGGGGTGATTTGCCTAAAAAGCCCTTTAAAATATACTGAGAAAATGTTTCTGATGACCTTGAGTACAGCATTTTGCTAGATAGCCTTTTTCAATTTTCTGAAAAATCTGGAGGCCGGACTCCAGTCCCCAACCATTTAAATATTGTCCAGCCTTTGTCTAGGGCACTGTTTGTCAATTCCCCAGCTAGCCAGGATAGCAATCTAGTGAATCTAGTGATTGTTCATATTTTTGTAGCCCAGGTAGGATAGTTCTGTCTAACCCTAAGTAAAACTTTGTGTTATCTTAAAACAGATTTCTTCAAGACATATTGGGATTATGTGCTAGCTAGGATTTTTGAAAAGGTTGTGCAAGGAATGCCCACTTAAATAAGGAACCAGACCACTTGGAGATTAATTTGTTAGTTTGCTTGTTGATTGGTTGGTTTGTTTAACTCTTATGCCACCTCTCTTGCCAAGGCAATCTAGAAACAACAAAGTATCTTTGATTAGCATGCACAACTATAGTTTTCACTAGGCTCCTTGCCAGAGCAGATCGTAAAGCCCATAAGGTTATAGATTGCATCCCTGGAAGGGATACACAGGAATTCCAAAAGCAGTATACATTTATAACACACTTTGTATTGAAACAATGTAGGGCCTCGTAACATTATTTGACCTTACCATGTCATGGAATGGGCTGGTGTCTCTAAATTCTTCTCTTCTAAGCCCTTTCTACTATTACTGTGTAACATAATTTGTTGTCGTTCAATTGCTAAGTCATGTCTGACTCTTCGTGACCCCATGGACCATAGCATGTAGGCTCCCCTGTCCTCCCCTGTCTCCCAGGAATTGCCCAAATTTATATTCATTGAGTCGATGACATTATCTAACACTATCCTCTGCTATCCCCTTCTCCTTTTCCTTTCAATCCTACCAAACATCAGGGTCTTTTCCAGTGAGCCCTCTCTTCTCATTTGGTGGCCAAAGTATTTGAGCTTCAGCTTCAGTATTTGTCCTTCCAAAGAACAATCAGGCTTGATTTCTTATAACATAAACAAGCACATTAATTGTATCTGCGTATTGGCTCACTCCATACCACAGAAAAGACACCTTGATTTTTATTATCTGTGTCCTTCCCTTCCACATCCATCAGGCAGTTTCAGCTGGCCTGCTCTGTATACTGTGCAGCTCACCATCATGTATGTAAAAGTTTGTCCCCACAAAGGATACCCTGTTGGGGAAGGCTACCCAAAGAGGATGAACAAAATGTTTAAGGAAGGAGTGCCATGAGAGCAGTGCTTCCTGATTGCTTTTATGAGTCCTGTACAGTATGATATTAGAAAAACAGGAATGCCAATAAAGGTTCCATTTTGATATGGATGGTTAATCCTTCTGTGATTCTGTAATGCTGGTTTATCCAATATGCTGGTTTATCCAATAACAGATCTGAGCAACCACCAGCATCAAAAGCATTATGTTCAGTCATATCTTCAGGTCTTTTTGATGTCTTGCTTCCTCATAAATAAAGCTACCTTTCTCTCAGATATAGGATCTTGCCCTTTAACTTTACCAAACAATATCCACATATTTGTAATTTGCTTCCTCTGTCCCTGACATTATCTATACAAATAACTCTGTGCGTGCATGTGTATGTGTGTGTGTGTTAAATGTTACAGTTATATTGTTGCAACAATCATAATGGGCATAAAGCTGAGAGGTAGTTTTACAATAAATTTGCAGCATTTAGTGGTTCTTATGCTTGCATAAATAAAAATGGTTTGACCAAATTCTGAAGATAATAGTGGTAAAAATAGACAAGTTCCTCAGAGTGGAGAATCTAATACAGAAATATCATTTCCTTTTGTGCATCTAAACATCACAATATCCAAACCATTGGCAATGCTTAAGAATTGATATCATATGGATCCATCAAACTAAAGCAGAAGTATTATTTATAAACAGTGTAAGACTTGAGGCTTCGCTATTCTCTTTCAGACAGCCCTCTCCATAACTCACTGCCATAATAGAACAAGAAAGTAGCAGGAGAGATCAATCAATCTTACTTAGCACTCCAATGGAAAAGCCACCGTTGGTAAACCAGTCAAGGAGATAAAAAGATATTTCATACCATCAGAATCACCTTTGTCTCAATTGCTAACATTGCATCAAGAAGCAATCTTTCTCTCCAAACTTGAAGAATAGTAGGCACATACCCTATCACGAATGCAAAAATCCAAATAGTCACTAGTTGGAAAGATATTTAAGATAATGAAATCTCTGCAATCTAGTGGCTATCCAGGCTTCTGGAGTCCAGATAAGGTAAAGAAAAATCCAACCTAGAACTAAGAAGAAATTTCCTGACAGTAACAAGAATTAATCAGTAGAACAGCTTATCTCTGGAAGTTGTGGGTACTTCATCACTTGCCATATACAAGAAGAGATTGGACAATCATTTATCTGGAATGCTATAGGGAGGGTCTCTTGCTTGAGCAGAGATTGGATTAGATGATCTACAAGATCCCTTCCAACCTTATTATTCTATATTCAATGCTACTGAAAAAGGCCCACAGAAACCTGGGGAGAGACAACCAGGTGTTGAATAGGAACACATATATCCATCAAAGCATTGTCTTTTAAAGATAACACCTATATTTGAGATATTCATATTATACATTTTTCAATACCCAAGCAGAACTGAGAACTTTGCAAGGATTTCTGTAGTCCCCTCCTACTTTCTTATTTCCCAGAACTCTTAATATTGGCCTTGACCTCAATTTCATAATAGTAAGCAACCAATGTGCATGTTCATTCATCATTAAGAAAGAAAAGTTGAACTTTGTCTGCAAAGGACTGTATTTGGGGGGGAAAAACTGGCACATAAATTAAAGTATTGTAAGGAACTGTTCGAAAGGCACCAAAAGTAACTTTCTCCTCTTATTAATATTTAATTAAACTATTTTAAGACTCTTGCACTCTGAGCTGATTAAGCTGTTTTTAAGTTAAAGAACAAATTCAGTTATTCAATTTGACCTAATTGAAGCCATTTAATGCGCCCCATTTGTACTGTGCTATAACTGAATGAATATCATTAACTATTTTTGCTCAAGGCAAGGAATCAGAAAAGCCTCTTTGGCACACATTGATTTGTTTTAACCCCGTGGATCAGTTCAAAAATATATATATACAGCTGGATGAAACTATAAGGATACCGCCAGATGCCTTAAAGCTTGGCTAATCATAAAGACCAAACCATTTAGCTAGATACTGTATTTTGCTGAAGGTGAAATAAATATAAACTCAGTATTCAGTATTAGTTGGCCTCTCTATATCCTTTGGCTTAATGGGATGAATTAGTTATGAAACATTTTTCAAATGGACCAGACAGTTTTGACAATGCCCTATATCTAGCTCTAAAGCTGTTTGATTGTATACAGGTAGCCCTTGACTTATGATCACAACTGAGCCCAAAATTTCTGTGGCTAAGCGAGACAGTTGTTAAGTGAGTTTTGCCCCAATTTACGATCTTTCTTGCCACAGTTATTAAGTGAATCACCGCCATTTTTAAATTAGTAACACGGTTGTTAAGTGAATCGGGCTTCCCCATTGACTTTGCTTGTCAGAAGGTTGCAAAACGGGATAGCCTGATGCTGGGCCACCTCGACCATCATCAATATGAACTAGTTGCCAAGCTTCTGAATTTTGATCATATGACCGGGGGGGATGCTGCAATGGTTGTAAATGTGAAAAACAGTCATAAATCACTTTTTTCAGTACTGTCATAACTTCGAATGGTCACCAAATAAGCAGTTGTAAGTCAAGGACTATCTGTACAAGCAAATACACATTGCAACATAAATATAAACATTGCACTGCAACAGAGGTAGCCCACAATTTCTGATATGCAGATCTGATCATTCAATGTAATATAATTATTTTATGCCTAGTCTTCTTTGAAGAGGTGTTCAGTTCAGCTCCCTCTCAAGAGTTTTTGAGCTAAGTCTGACAAAGAGAACAGGTCCAGTCTGCATTTGCAAGTAATGCAAGCCACTGAAAATGTCCCAATAGATCCGTGGTTATGACACCTTATGCAAATATGCAATTGGGTAATGGGTTACCATGGAGATTTGCTGCAACTTCCAAGTTTACCAAATGGCAGCTGTGGTTTCCCAACTGCATGCAAAACGTATTCTTTTGCATAATGTTTTGTGCATCTGGACGGAATCAGTCATTTATCTCTCATCTTATCGTCAAAAAGGTGAGCTCAGCTGCTAAGCAATTCTCTGATTTATCCATTAGTCCAATGAAAGCCATTGTTAAAGAAAGAATTGAAGGTCAAAAAACTAAGAAACTATGATACTCGGATTCTACCAACACTAAAGAGTTTGAAGACTCCTTTTTTAAAAGTAAAATGGAAAGTGAAAAATTGAGGTTAATGATTAAGAGGACAAAAGTAACATAAACCAGCATATTTACAATTGTCAGGGAAGAAGTGAAAGTGGTAAACAGCATTGTTTTCTTGGTCCCAAGAAAAGCTAAAAGTGGATAGTGTGCTGTAGAAATAAAGACAGTCTAAGCCAGGAGTCCCCAACCCCCAGTCTGTAGACCAGTACTAGGCCATGGCATGCCAGAAACTGGGCTGTGTAAGCAAGCAAAGTCCCATCCACAGGATGCAGCAGCATCCAAAACCATACCCTCTCCAGTCCATGGAAAAACCTCTGTCCGTGGAACTGATCCCTGGTACCCAAAATATTGGGGGCTGCTGGTTTAAGCCTAGGTAGAAAGATAATGGCAAATATAAGCAAGATAATAAGAGGAAGCAAAGCCAAAGGCATTTGGGGATAATAGTCCTGAAGGGAATTATTCCAGCAGGTTGATGCTACTAATCCCATTTTGGCTGCAGCAGATTTTTGTTTGTTTGTTTTTATTTACCACCCATCTCATGATTCAAGGTGATTTGACAGATCCAGCAAACCCCCAGAATTCCCTGCCTGCATTCACTGACAGCTTCTAAGACTTTGAAATTCACCCACCCAATCCCAAGTAGAGGTGCGTTGTAAAGATAAAGCAATACAGCAATCTGAGTTCAGCAGGTCAGAAAGACGGGCCAAAAACAGGCAAAGACGGGAATGGACTCTTATGAACAAAGGAAGTGTGCACCTGAATGGTGGCTCAGCATAGCTAATTTATTGGGCTCACTTCCCAGTAGAAAATTATTGACAATAGCTTTTCAACCCTCTCATGTTTACCTTGTGGTGCCATGCAGTGGATGCCACCGTACTTTGTCTCCCATTTTTTCCCTCAGATTCCTGGCCTTGACTTATGCCAGGCCGATGACTACATTTAAAATTGCCACCTTAAGATATTGGTAAATATCTTACATTGGTAAATGTTTTGCCTGACTTTTCATAACACAGGACTATGGCTGGCATCCAGTTTGCTATCTTATTTATTGGCCACCTACAGTGCTTGCCCAGAAAAAGTATTTCTTTCCACGGCAGTACATGAGTGTGAAAGCTAGACACTGAGAAAAAGTGGTAGAGAAAAAGATAGGTGCTGGAGACAGGAACTAAAAGAAAAACCCATCATTTTATCTTAGAACAAATAAAATCTGACTGCTCCTTTGAGGCAATGGTGAATAAGCAGAAATTCACATACTTTGGGCAGGTGATGTGAGCAGATGGACTAGGAAAAAATTATTATGCTTGGCCATGTTGAGAGAAGTAGATGAAGAGGGAAACAATCAAAGGTGGGTGGACAGATTCAAAGAGATTACTGCAATGCCCTTGGAAAAGCTGTAGGTTATTATCAGAGACAAATTGAGACAGCAACATTTTGCCCATATGGACTTGAATCCGGCTTGATGGCGCCAAACTTGAAAGAAAAAACCCACTGTCCCTACTAAGATCTTAGATTTCCATAATTGTAACATGTCAGTCTCAGTTTTTATTACCAGTTCTACAGATGAAATTAAGATGTTCTCTGAAATTCATAGGTTCTTTCAATGTGGTCTCTAGAATTCTATGTATGCAACTTATGTTGATCTAAAACCTGGCTCATCCAATTACTTTGAAGAGAAAACATAATTTTATTACGCACCGAACAACAAAACAGTATAAATTGGTCTCCCAGAAAAGCATTGGCAGTTTGTTGAGCAGCCTGAACAAAAGCAGAGCTATAATTTATATACCTTTGGTTTACTGCATTTCAAAGACAAGACAACGAAAAAGGCAGAGAGTGACATTAAAGCATGATGTTGAAATGTTTTAGATAAAGTTATCTGGGTGACATTGTTCCTGTGACATTAGATCATGATGGCAGCTATACTACCTTTGCAATATGGTTAGTAAATATGAACAATTTGGTTTACTGGACCACAAGTTGCTGGTTGGTTTTTCTTCCTGTTGGGGTCAATTCAGCTTGCTATGAATGTTTTACTGCAAGGGCATTTTAAATAGTTCACGTGTATGGGGGAAGGGAGAATCTCATAAGCTTAATAGTGAAGCAGCTCACATGGACATGGAGAAGTACCTTTTTACCACACATAATACAGATTGCAGAGGTTGCTCAGGTCTAAGCTAAGATCAACAAATGATCTGCTCTGTTCCAAGTCACAGTGGAAATAATTCTGTCCGATTTGGCCCTCAGAAAATCAGACAGATAATATCAGGAAGAGAATGTCCCAGATAAAATCTATAGTAGGTGGTTGCTATAATAAGAGATAATACCAACTTGATGACACAGGTTCAACCAATTAGGAATATATTATTATATAATTAAACTTTGTGTTCTTAGAACTTGGGTAATCTACATTCCTTGGGTAATACATTCTTGATACACATTTCATACTTCTAAACATTAAGAATAATTTTCCTTTAATTTTTGGGTGCAACTTTACTTGGAATGTTGTGCACACTACAGCTTAAATTACACCACATCAGAATATTACAGACTATCAAAATCACTGTAATGAGGAAAGATTAGAAAAGTTTGCCCAGAACAATAAAGTGAGTCAGAACAATTTGATACAAGGCATATAATTCTGAAGGCACTGAATAAAATAGGAAAGAGTGAAGGCTTACATTAATGAAATGTGGAGATATACAGTATGTCCTGACAGTAGTGTGTTATTATGACAATAACACTACATTTACAGGTTATTGTGGGCATCTATTCCGAGCAATTCATGAAATAAAATAATATTTTTGATCATATAGTCTTCCAAAAGTTATTAAAAACAGGTTTGTTGATACACTATTCCGTGGGAGTTGCAATACCTAGAAATCCCTTTAATTAATGCATTAAAAAAAACAGCTAGAGTCAGACACTGTCACTGAAGCTTATGAAACTTCATCTATCTCAGATTAGATTTCCTGAAGCATTTCAGTGAGTTTACAGGATTTGCAATTTCAAGAAATTTTTAAGCATTCTTTTATGACCCTGGCTTTATTGGGCTAAATCTTGTACTGCAGTTGAAAGTCTTGCACTGCCAATTGTTGCTTTAAAATATGTAGAAGCCAACTGGAAATCTATTTCCAATCACAGGTATTCTGCTTTATATCTCATTCACTTAATTCAAGAACATAAACATAATTGCCATTACTGAATTACAGTTTCATGATTTTTTCCAGTTGCAGTCATAATTTTGGCAATTAGCAATACTTGGATTCACCAACCAAAAGAAAATGTACTTGATTTGGGGGAAGTGTGTTTGTGGGCGTGCGGCTATGTGCGACATGTGAATTTGTATGCTTGTGCTCTTGCATGTGTATGTATTAGCTACTGTATTTTTTTTAATTAGAGTTTTTAAACTGAATCTACTTCTTGATTGATAAGGTTATACTTTCCAATAATTCAGAATTCATCAGGCTTGTTTACATCAGGTAGCAGTAGCACTTAGACTTATATACTACTTCACAGTACTTTACAGCCCTTTCTAAGCAGTTTACAGAGTCAGCATATTGATCCTAACAATCTGGGTTCTCATTTTACTCACTTCAGAAGGATGGAAGGTTGAGTCATCCTTGAGCCAGTGAGAATTAAACTGCAATACTGCATTCTAACCACTATGCCACCATGGCCCTTACTTGTACCAGAAGCACTTTCTCTATGACTATCAAAAACTTTTCAAACTCCTTCAGTTAACTATTAAACCCAAGCAATTATTTCTGAGAACATAATTGACAACATTACCAGAGTAAAGTTAAATCAAGCAGTATAAAACTAGAATGGTGGTTTGTAGGGAAAAAACATGAGAGAAGTGGTGAATGATACCAGTTAGAAAGAGTGCAGAGAAGAGCAACAGATGATTTGGGAATTGGAAGCTAAAACATATAAAGAACAGTAATTGGGTATATCTAGTTTAATGAAAAGAAGGACTAGGTGTCACATAATATCAATGTTCCAATATCTGAGGGGCTGCCACAAAGAAGGGTGAGTCAATCTATTCTCTCAAGCACCTGAAGTCAGGACAAGAAGCAATTGATGGAAGCTAGTCAAGGAGAGGAGCAACCAAGAACTAAGAAGAAATTTCCTGACAGTTAGAACAATTAGTGGAACAACTTCCCTCCAGAAGTTGTGAATGCTCCAACAATGGAAGTTTTTAAGAAGAGATTGAACAATAATTTGTCTGAAATAGTATAGGATTTCCTGCCTGAGCAGGGGGTTAGACTAGAAGACTTCCAAGATCCTTTTCCTCTCTTCTCTCCTCTTCTCTTCAGTGTGAAGCAGACCATTTTTGGTAGGGTCAAAAATGAAGCTTGGAGGGGGGAAAAGGACATGGAGGAAAGAGGAAATAATGAAAAGGAAAGTATGAGTGAATTAAAAGAATTCAGTATGGATACCAAAAAAACAAGTACAGAACATGCTGTTATGCTAATAATATTTTTATGAGGAAAAACATTTTAAAGTAGCTGCATTCCCTCATGTTTTCAAAAAACTTCTTACTAGTTTGTAAAGGTGAAATAGACCACCAGACAAGCCTTTTGCAGCAAGGTATTTGCCCCAATTTCTCTCTGTTTTCTGGAGTGACAGAGACAGCGAGACACACTTTGAAAAGTAGTGGCAGACAGATGGCAGGAAGAATCTTGATTCCCAGGGCATGAGTGATAATAAGAGTTCACATCAACCAAACAGCTTCAAAGTTCTGAAGAGCTATGAGTTTCTTTTACTTGGGAATGTTTCTTGTCAGTTTATTCATCTCAAACATTTGCTACTCGATCTATTTCATCCAGGTGCTAATTGCAGTTTCTGAGGTTCCAGAGTAGTTGGAAGTTTTGGAGAAAATTCCTGTGGTTTTACAGGCAGTAACTTTGAAGTTCTGAGTCTTGAATGCTAGAACATCTTGTTTTCCTTTGCAAAATATATACCGTATATACAGGTCAGAAAGCCACAGTTCAGATGGAAATAGACTGACTACAGGCCAGCAAAGGACAGAAGATTGAATACTTTTTCTTTATGTATTCAACCTGTATGGCTGAATATATATTAAGGGAAGCTGGACTGAAAGAAGATGGGAGAGTGTGCTTTTGAAACTGGAGGAAAAAGCATCAATAACCCGACTTACAGGATGCTGATGACCAGGGATGGGCTGTTGGGTTTACAAAGGTTCAGGTGATCCTCTTGCTAAGATTCTGCGCAATTCGGCAAACCCCCAAATCCCACTCCTGGCTGACCCCGCCCTGCCCACCCGCACCTCCTGCTGTTTCCAGCTGCATTAGGCAGCCACAGTTTCAGAAACAGAGAGAAGCAGCCAGATTCCTTATAGGCAGTGGTGAAATCTAGCTGGCGGTGGACATTTTGAATAGTTCGGTGAACTGGCAAATATCACTTCTGGCTGGCCCCGCCCCTGCCCACCGGCTCACCTTTCACCCCCGCCTGCCTGCTGGCCTCACCCCGCCCTTACTTATGTTTCCTCCCTGGCATAGCAGCACACTGTGTGGCTCCTCGCTTGTGTGCCATTGACCACACAGTCTGCAGCTTGGCTGCCTATCTGCCTGTGCCTGCTGCCTGCCACCCAACTGATCTGCCTGCTTAAAGGTGAGCCTGCGAGTCACCTCCCTTCCCTACTACCTTCCATGCAGCATGCGGCCCTGCCATTCTTCCCTGCCTTCCCCGCCTTCCTGCACTCACCAGGAGGTCTGCCCATCATCTCCACCGCTTTCCACACTCACCGGACCTTCAGCATCTGAATGCCTGCTGACTGAATGGTGAGGCCTCTTGCCCTTGGCTTCCCAGCCATTTTCTCCTTGTAGCACTGAGCTGCTTGGGTTTTGAAATGACAGTTTGTCCAGCTGCTGAGCTCCTCCTAGCACTCTTGAAATTCAAGAGGACTGGAAGGATTTCAAAAGCCAAGGAGCTCAGCTCAGTGCTACAAGGAGAAGAAGGAAAATTAAGGAACAGCACTATTTGAGGATACCAGTCGGGCTCTCGACAATGGAAGCACTGGTTCACCCAAATGTTGTCAATATAGAAAACATTGTTAGATACAAAGATATTTTG